>JAOWBB010010865.1:0-74336 GCA_028565995.1 Ricinus marginatus
ACGCTCTTCCGATTGGGGCGCGAGAGAGAACGGGGCCGCATCTGCGAATCCTAACGGGCTGCAGCGCGGAACCATCCAGAATAAAGAAGCGCAGCAGCATCCAGGGAAAACAGATCAATTTTCCCTCCTTCATGACATTAAAACATACTCCCAAACACGAAGGAACAATTCCATTTCCATAGGAACGACGTAAAAAACCTCTTTCCACCGCCAATTTTTTTCAATTTAAACCAACCCTTGTGATATTTATTATTTATTTTTCATTCCAGGGGAATTTAATTTTATTATTTTTTTTTTTTAAAAAATTCCCACGCGATGGGTTTCCGAGGAGAAGCCGAGGATGCATTTGACGGACCATTCCTCCCGGATAGTTAATGGCTATTAAGCGAATAAGGAGGCAGTGTGGGAGACAACATCAAAAAACGAGCGACGGAAGTAGCTCCGCTGACGGAAACGCGGCATCGTTCCACACGTGATCCCCGGGAAAATTAACTTTTTCAAAATTGCCGATAATTTTACCGAATTTCCCAAATTAAAAGGAAAATTTCCCGGGATTGAATTTCAAATGTCACATTCTCGCAAAATCCATTCACCGTCGGAGAATTAATGGGTTTTCTTGCAAGTTCTTAGACGATGTGTTGCCGAAGAAACTTATTTGAAATTCATATTTTCGCCTTTAGAACGCCATCGTGGCGTGGGAAAGCACCGCCCCGAGTGGAGACCCAGCGGAAGGATCATCTCGCGGCCTCGACAATTTCAAAATCCTACCGCGACGTGGAAAAATGTTAAAAGTCGAATCGGCTTAGGCGCGATATCAAAGATTCCGGAAAAACTCAGCGCGGAACATGCAAAACAACGATCTCGGAGTGCTGCGTCCTGGCCGAGAAACAAGACGGAAACGTCAGAAATGCTGCAGAACTCGACGATCGCAAATCGTCACGTAATGGTCCGTTAAACTGCGACGATATTTTTGTGCGCTCATTAAGAAGCCACGTTGAGATCAAACTGCAGCATCTTAAAAAATGTCGATCTCGCAAACAAATCATCATCCCCCGTCGCATTTATAACTTTTAAAGTATCACACAAAAGGTTGATTGACGAGTGAGTGTCATCCAACGATACCGATGCCACGTTTCCTTAGATTGTTCTTCTGGAATATGGCTCTCATTCGAAACGGAAACGTTCATTTCCAGCTAGGCGAGGTTATAAAGAGATGTTAAAATTGATGACGATTTTTAAAACCACAAAGGGAAGTTCAAACGTCTCCCATAACGGGACGTAACTTCCGCTACGTACAAAAGATAATATTATAAAACGCGTACGATTTGAACTTGCAATGGACGAACGCCGTTACGTAAATTCGCATATTTAATCCTGCTGCATGGCAACAACAAATGCTTTCCTTGTCTTTATTCGATTCGATATTTTCCGCATGCATTTTTCATCTAATTTCTGATGATTCAATACAATTTTCTCCATTTTGAGAAAATTTCCGAGCCACGCGGAAGCTAATAAGGTAAATTCAGTTTTCGGTATTTGCCTTGCATTTGATTCAATCTCATTTTTCCGCCTCGAGCTTTACCGAATCCTTCCTCTGACGGCAGAAGAAGAAATCTTCCAAAGCTCGCGGATGGCGAACCCCGAAAAAGAAGGATTTGCTTAAGGAGGATTTTCGAGGAGGGAAAAACCCACCCCCGGAAAATTACCTCGGCATTGCAAATTTTTTGACGTTGCATAAACGATTGGTAAATGGTTTATTTATCACTTTGCCTGTAGGAGTTTTTTGGTATTTCGTAGTTTGTGTAAATCAGTTACCGTCAGCTTAACGCTCATTTCTTCTTATATTTTTAGCGTTCGCGTTGGAAATATTAACGGGAGGGACATCATAGAGAGGATTAAACGTCTAAATATTTTTTGTACTGGTTTTAAGGTTTATCAGTTCAAATTATTTGGATCTCCACATTGATCATGTGAGGAATCTCTGACGATGAAAAGAGGCTTTTTTAAATCCATTTTCAGTTCAAAGTGTTATAATTTTCGCCTAAATCGGTGAGAGCAACTTACTTGATTCTAACCTAACCTTTTCCGAAAGGGTTTCTTTGGGTTCCGTTCTCGAGATACGAGCAAATATCACACCTTCGGGTACGGGCATTGCAACTTTTCCGCTTCGAAACGGAAAATTCAGGTCTGTCAATAATTTTCAGCGGAATTTTGCGGAAAATTTTTCCACGGTGTCTTTTGATTCTGTTCAAGCTTAATGGGAAAATTGTTTATCGTAAGGGAAAAATTTCCCCGGAAAATGCAATAATCGCCACGGGATTCTCCTCGAAAACCTTTCCCCGGGGCGCGTACACTTCCCGACGTGATAAATGAAACCGGCGTAAAATTTGACTTTAACGACAGGTACAAGGGTTGTAAAATTTTATGCCTTACGTGAAATGTTGGCCGTATATGTCTTCGGACAACAAAAAAAAAAAAAAAACCCCGCCAAAAATTAAAAAGGTTATGGGATCGATGAAAGTTTTAACGGCGACATTCGAAAGCAAGCTTTGAATTGTATAAATTGTTACAGACCTCGGATATTGGACCCTTATTTATTATTTCAACTTCCAATCTATCATTATGTGACTTACCCCCGTTTCACCCTTCGTGCGATTCAGACAATTTCTCCACCTTACCTGAAAAAAAAAATGTTTAAATGTCAAACCCAAAAGCGATTGAAATTCATTTCGGTCGAGCTCTTTTTATTTTATCATTTCATTAAGGCTACATTGTTTTACATCACGTTAAGAATATTTCCCCGTCGTCCTTATGAAGAATTCCCGTTTCCGATTAAATCTCCTGTACAACGCGAAAGCGAAAGCTTTATTAATATTGCCACCAACGTGTAACAAATGCATATTAATGAGCTCTCTGATGCAAATAAAAATATCTCAAACCAGACGTCGCTTTCCTTTTTATAATTTCAATTGCTGCAATCCGCAAATGGTAATCCATATTAAATGTCGCCCAATGAAAAGAAACAAATTGAAAACCCGAAAAATTTCGAATATCAAAATTGTAACATCAATGATTCGTCATTTGCCAAAATAAATGATTTTCTGCAGGTTCTGTAAATGTATTTTGCGTACTTTTCCGGGGCAGATTTTTATTTTTTTCTCCTTTTAAAAACCGAACGCGAACGTGTTCAAAAAGTGTGCAAATTCGGTTCGTCGTGATTTTCTTAACGTGCGCATTGTTTGCCTGGGATAAGTGTTTGTCTGGCCGAGTTTTTTTGCGGTGAATCACCTTATAAAGGGCTTTTTGGCGAAGGTTTTTGATAAAAAGAAAAGATTATTTAATTATCATCTGAACGAGTTAAATGAAAATATCCAGTGTCTGGAGAAAAACGAAGATTTTTTTTTTTTTTTTTGCCCTTTCGGCATTCGAAACTGGAAATTTCCAACTCATATAACGTATGCCCGGAGTGGGATTTTTTGATCTTTCCTTTTTTCTTTTTTCCTCTCTCTCTCTCTCTTTGAAAGTTCCATCCGACCCGAAGGCAAAATCAAATGTCGTTGAATCGCACAAAATGTCATGTTGAATTTCTCTCGCGTAAACATTTCCAGAAGTTCTTTAGTCCGGATTTTTCGACCTTTTCCTTTTAAATGTAATGGAAACGCTCGGGGACGCCACCAGCGAAGGAACCTCCGGTGCCGGGACCACCTCCTTAAACGCAAGAAGGATTGGATTATTTTCGTCAGGTACGAAGTTCTGACACGGTATCCCTCGAAGTTTTTCCGGTAGCGGAATTTCCCATGGCAAAGCGCATTCCTCTTCGCGGCTTCGAGGCTGTGAATGGAATCGAGTTGAACTCGGTTGAAGTTCGATATTTTTGTTATTGCAGTAAAGCTCCTATCGGTTCGCTTCTCTTATTGTTCCATCAGAAATATGGAGAAAATTTTTTTGTTTATCCGACTGCCTGAGAAGGAGAAATTGAGAAACTTTTCCCTTTTTTATTTTCCCCTTTGCAATCGCTGATAAGTTAAACGTGAACCGCAGCGGGGCTGATGATGACAGCTTGCTCGACAAACATCATATTAAAATAAACTCCATTAGAAGTAAGACAATAAGGGATATAATTTTCTACTTCAAAGGCTCCAAAACCATTATTCCAGCGGAGCACTAAAAACAACTAACCGAAAACTTACTTCTAGTTTTAACCATTACAATAATTTTTAATCTGTCATTGTTATTCTGCAAAATAATCGAACTTTCACAGTTGATGATCCTTTTTTGATTGAATATCAATCGGTCGTAAAGCAAAACAACTTGAAATAGATTTTGAAGCTTCCGTCAGTATTAAAATCGTTCATAACAAAGTTTTCAAACCAATACCTTATTAGATGAAAAGGTAAATAGATTACAGATATCGAACGATATTCCTCAATTTCAGTATCTTTTTTTCATTCGTTTTTTTTAATAGGATGAAATCATGAAGATTTTTAGATAAACCTGATTTTTGAACAGGTTTCAGCATGATAAGAAATAAAAAGAAAAAGGTCCTTTCCTGCGGGAATCGAGGTTCGATCGACCACATTCCTTTCCTGATGAGTTTTGGGACAATAAGCGGATGTTATTTTGAGCTCGGCGGAGGAAACAAAAAAGCTGGTTCGGAGCGACGGGGAAAAATTTTTTTTTCAGTGCAGGCAGTAAAAATAAGTTAAGCTAACATTTTACGGGCGGACACCGGAGGAAAGAGACTGAAAGGGAGAAAAACTTGCGGAAAACTCTCACCTCTGAGGTAATTTTTACGCCGGGAGGAGCATCCGGAAAAACTTTCGTGGAAGTTCTTTATTCGAGTTGGATAGCCAACGGTTCGGACGAAGTTGCGGCGAATTCACCCAACTTAGGTTAAAACCATTCCGTTTTGGGCATAGCTCGCGAAAATCTAACGTTGCATTTTTCAAAATTTTCCATCGCGTCAGCGCACCGCATCCTCAAAAATAGTTTTACTGCTGAATATAAGGCTTTGACGTATGGAAAAAAAAAAAAAGAAATATTGAAAGGAGCGAAAACTCGTAAAAACAAAAATTCCATCCGAACTTTGTCCGTTATTAATATCGAAAAACTTTTATGCTGTATAAAAGAGCTGTTTATAAAACTCTAAAAAAAATAATAATAATAATAATAATTAACTTAATTATTTTAATTCTCGGTTAATGGAAATAGAAAAATAAATTACTCCCAGTTCCACCATTTTGTATGTCAGCATAAAAGGCGCTGTAATTCTAATCGTAATATTTTTTTCATCCCATTATATTGTATAATCGTGCGCTTGCCCATTTATTACCACACAAATTTGAATATCATTTCTGAATTTTTTCACTCCCGCCCGAACACCCAACCTTTCAGACGGAAAATCTTGGGAGCGATCATGGTCCGGGAAAATATGGAAGAATTTTATTTTACCCCCCCCCCCCCCGAAAAAAATAAAACCTATCTCCGAAATATGAAACCTTTTAATCAATTTAATGGATCCAGGAGGTTGCTCTCGATTTCCAGTTGCATCTCGAAATTTAGTAGCTTTTAAACTTAATTTACAAGGAAAGTATTTCAGTTTTCCGATGATGTTCCCTGGATGTTCCATCCGGGCTCTCTTTTTCGTTTTCCTTCCCACCTCAACCGGAAAAACTATTTTGCATTTCATCCTGACATATCCGAACTCGTTCGTCAACCGAAGCTGTACCTGAGATCATTCGGTGGATCGAACGGTACATCGGCACAACACGAAAACGTGTTGCTTCGCACGAGGGTGTCAAAAATGAGAAAATTCCATCGATTTACATCCGATGTGAGGTATTGTAAGATACGCGGTAATATAAGCTGCGGAGGTAATTAACTCGATTAGACGCTACATTTCGGACTGTGCAATGTAAATTAACCGATCGCATGATTAGCATAGTGATGGTGCGTCTGCTGCAGCGGCACGCAGCACGCTCGGTTTGTGCGGTTAAATTGCGATGTGTTTCTCTGCTGGAATGAAGCAAAATTTTTGAGTGCCGGAAGGTTCAGCACCGGACATTTCATAAAGATCGAGTATGATGGTGCAGGTTGAATAATGGCGAGAGCTAACAGGAGCTGTCACTTTTCGCGGGACAGTGGAAACTGCTGAACAACTATTTATACTATTCACGTTGCAAAATGCAAATCATCCGGCAAAATGATGTGGCTTACACTTCATGTGATTAATTTTCCGACGGGGCTTTACGAATGTAACATGAATTATTGCATTCCTTGGTCGTTTGTTTCCTGAACGCTCCCGGTCTTTTCAAACTTCCCGATCGGTTGGGAAATTTTTATCGGGACTTTTTTTTTTCGCCTTGTGCACAAGGCGTGCACATTGGCGAAATAAGAACTTTGAGTTTGCAGCCATTAGGATTCCGCCGAAGGAAATTTCCCGTGAACAATTACGACGTAATTTAGCGAATAAGACAAAGGATAACGGCGGAAACAATTCCTTTTTCAAAAACCTTTCCGAAGGAAGGCATCGGATCAGGCATTCCCTTCCCCACGTCACTTGCCCAAAAGAAAACCCTCGACATTAATGTCGGATCGAATAAAAGTGAGAAAAGGAAGTGAAAAGGTAAAAAATTGATTTTCGACACTTGGGGTTGATTTGTGGAAGCTGTCGTTTCTCCGGAGGAATCATCCATTCAAGCAGAGAAAGCTCATCCGAACACATAAAAGTACGTTTATAAAGCTTCACCGTCCGGAAATGGTCGCCTTTGATGTATCAGTTGCACCGTCAGAAGACGGAAATGCCTTCATGAACGGGACAAGTACCTACGAAAATTCGATTGATAACGCAACATCGTTCATGTATTTTCTTCCATTGGCGTGATCGGGGAGGTTGAAGATGTCAAGCACTGCGCGATGGTAAAATATTTTCCATCGGTTCCGGAATTTTCCAGCGGAAAACTACGGCCTCATTTTGTTTTTTTTTTATTTGCGATAATTTTTTCCAACAGGAAATAAGTCCGAATTTTGCGTCTAAAATATTCTCCAACCCAAAATTGGATAAAACCGTGTTATTCTACACGTGAGGCAAAAAGCCTTTTGTTCCTTTCACTGTCTTTTCACTCGCAAGTACCTTCATACGAGATAAACTTCATAACGTTGCAAGGAGATCTCTCATCGCTCCTTTGGCGAAGGAATCTTTTTAACGCGTACGAAACTGCAGTTGAGTTGCAACAGAAGAAATGACGAGAAAAGCAATCTATTTCGCGTCATTTTCAAGTCCGGCATTCGCTGATGGCGGATTCATCGGGAAAAAAATTTTGGGGTAAAAATTGGGCAGCATGTGTTCCGGAAAAGTTTAGTTTTTTTTTTTTAAAAAAAAAGAAAAGAAAACTCTAATGAACTTCATTAAAAATTTGTTTCTCGATTATTTTCTTAAGTAACTTCGGCTTTGGAAAATGTCGCGCCGCAGAGTAAACAATTTAAGGAGAAGGAAATTGAATTAGTTTTGTCTTTGTGTCTTTACTTAGTACACCCGGAATGACGAAGTCGTTTTAGCTGCCAACCCCGTTAAAGTTGTTGTCTCGGAAAATGTTCCGCCCCGTTTTATCCATTCCGGACTACTTTCCTCGTATCCGACCTAAATTCCATTTTGTTATCCATTAAGAAGAGTGAGAAGAAAGGGGGAAATCTGGAGTATTCACTTGGTAAACAAGACTTTTGGAAAAGTCAAAAACAAATGGATGGGAGAGAATTGCTAAATGCGATTTCGAAGGAGGAAACAACTGGAAGCTCCAGCGGTCAAATTTAATCTTCGCTGGACGAATTCTTATTTTCGGCGTGGAATCGGGCGTGATAATTATCGAAAACCAATTGATCCGCCGGATGGATGAGATGTCGGGAGAGTTTGGAAAATTATTAACGGGGAAAAATGTAACTTCCCAAACTTTCATATCGGTTCCGGATAAAAATCAATGAATAACTGTTCGGAGTTGAATTTAAGCTTCTAAATGCGGCAGGAGCTGCCGCTTCACAACGAGATTTACTAACTCTTGCTGACCTGAACCAAATATTACACATGCATCGATGAAAAAAGGTATTAATCTTTAGCGTGGATGCAATAAGAACACGGTTAGGTTGCGGTCGGATTAAATAGCTTCATCAGTTAGATAAAAAAACGAGCGATACCGGAAAATCCTCAGGAATACCAATGAGATTATCTAACTCGAATGAGATTTCAAGCCGAAAAAGTTATCTGCGACTTTGCTTTTAAATTTTCACCTTTCCACTCGATCCGCTGCGCAGCATCACAATCGCGAACCGTAATCTATATTGATTCCACTGCAACAGGAATTTTCCAAAGCAAGTAAAAAATTGTAGAATGTTCAGTGTTTACAGCACAAATAACCATACGGATAAATTCACTGTCAAAAGCGTGATTTAACGGCTGGTTTGCCGTGGGAACGACGTGAGAGTAGCCTCCAAATTGATAGCTTTCAATGCCTCTCTTTTAATGGGCAAACATCAATCAACAGCCACCCTCGGTTATTGACTAAGATCTTCCAAAACTCGGGGAGGTAATTGCTCAAGAGGGAAGAAAAGAAAAATGGCATTTGACGTGGAAGAAGCGGGAGACCTTTTCTGAATCATCAATTAAAACCTGAATCAAAAAGTATAAAAGAGAATTCTTCTCCCACGGGCAGAGAAAGAGCGGGCGAGGGAACCGGATAAGCCATTTGCCTGGAAAACGCGATGCAGATGACTTTTCCGAATGTTCTTTTGGGTGAGAGACTTCGGAAAACGAGGTAATTTTGCAGCGGATAAGACGCTAAAATTCACGGATAAGAAGAAAACATTTTTTTTTTCTTACATCCGCGGGAAAATCGTGGATTCTCCACACCGTCAGGACTTCTTAATTCGGTAATGCGTAGAAAATACTAATTTAAATAATGGAAAATGAAAAAGAAAAGCAATTTTTTGAGATACCCATCGGATCCTGCAGGAATGTTGCCACGCCCGAAATACTTCTCTCCGATCATACCTGATTCTCTTTCTCTCCTTGCATCCGATAAATTTTCACCTCATTTTGAGATTTTAAAATCTCGCGATTGCTTCCTTCTCCGGACAACGGTGAGGCAGAAGAAAAGCGTCGAGGGCAAAAGTAGATTCAGATGCCATTTTTCGTAATCCTAAATGTTTCACGTCTTAAAGAGGAGCCTCGGAACTTGCCCTGCTCGGACAATCCTCGCATAAAACGAGATTCAAACGAAAGATGCTGAGAGGTTAAGATAAGATCGCGTGAATTTTCCGACAACAGCGCCGCATGACAAAATCGGGGATTGTCCGCCGAATTAGAACGTACTTTTTCGCATTTCGTGGCAGCAGATATAATCGTTCACGATAAATTCTGCTTTGATTCAGTCATCGCAACGGAGGGAAAAAAAGGGAAAATTTTATTCACCGTTTTTGGAATGGCGAATTTTTCGAATATCCTGACTTTTTTATTTTTTTTTAAATCTATTTAACGGCATTTTCCATTGTGATGTTCATCTTTTCTTTAATTACATTTAAAAAAGAAGAAGGAAGAAGAGGACTCCAGCCACTGGGGTAAAGAAAAGAATGCTAATGATTTTTGTGGATGACAAAAGAAAAAAAAAACTTTTTTTTGCTGGAACGAAAATATATATAACATTTTTGTTTTCAGCGAATCTGCTTATATTATGTGGAGAAAGAAAAATTATTGTCTTAATTTCCCGGTTAAAATTTGCGAAAATCAACAGAGGTGATTTTTGACATGAGAGAAAATTGTTGAGTGTACACAATTGCTGTGACACTTGCAAGCAAGAAACATGAATTCCATACGTAATGTTAAATAATAAGTTGGACATTATCGTATGGTGACAGAATGCCTTTCAGGAAAAGGTTGTTCCGTTTGTGAAGAGGTTTTGACATTCGACGTTTTCGTGGTTTAACATTATTTTCATAAGCGGATGAGTGAAGAAACATGGGATGGAAAACCGCTGCATCCGGCAGAAAAATGAGGTGAAACGTTTACAGCGAAAATTTTCATTAGAAAAGAGCAGGTCCCAATCGAAATCGAATTTCAATCTCCCATACAATATGCCAAATCCCACAATTTTTTCCTCTCCCCCGGAACGTCTGGAGAGTTTCGCGGCAGAATTTTCTCCTGCTCCCAGATCCCGACGTGGTCCGGATAAAAGCAAACCGTTAAATGAAGGGAAGATTCCAACCTCGCAAACTCATCTCGAGTGAAAATATCATCTTACAACGGGGACGTTTTCCTGATGGATTTTTCGCACGAGAACAGACAAACTCCTTGTGTGTAATTGCGTATAACGTCCTGGCAGAACGATTGCGGGCTATGATAACCCGGAAAATGCTACATTTCGGTGTTTATTCGGCAACAATCGTAAACTTTTGCTTAAGAAATTAGCATATCTCATAAAGGAGGACAACTTCGCCGACTCTTATTTACAACAGCAATTTAGACAGTTTATATTTTCGCAAATTTAAATTTGGAAAAGCGTATAAAAAAAATTTTTTATTATTTGCCGTATGCAGAGAGCGTACCAAGCTGCAGCATCTTCGATATTTTCTCGATATTGGGGTTCGCCCAGAAATGGCTGTCGTTCCTCCTGCCTTATCCGAGATTTTGATTACCCATTATCCGCCGTTGCACGCGGGGAAACGTATGCCGAAACCGAAAGTTCCGCCTCGGGGGAATTAAATGAAAATGAAAGGAGGATGGATATCGATGCCCGATACGGCGTTCGATGGTGCAGCTCGTGTCCAATAAAAAATTGTCCCGTTTCCTCTTTGGAAAATAAATTTTTCCTTTTCGGGAATTTCCCGATGGAAAAAGGGCGAAGCAACCAAAATCAAAACCGTTTTGGATGGAAATTCCGACGCGGGGAAGAATCTTTTTCCCTTTTTTCAAGCTCGCAGAGAAACGACAGCACCGTGAAAATTCTTAAATACACAATCACCAACTTAAATAAATAACTGCGGTTCGCATCTCTTGCGCAAATCGATGCATTCGCTAAAATATTGTGAATCAAATGAGATTTACCGTTTAAGAGTTAGGTTATTGGTCGAGAGAGGCAGGTTGTGTTACGTGAAAATGCTGTCGCCTATCCGTGAAACAAGATACATAAGAAGCCAAAATAGATGACTGACTTTCTCTCAACGCAAAAAGGCTTATTTTTAGTATTAATCATGTTGAACTACATATTTAATCAACTCTTTTCTCATTCTAAATCAATAAAATTGTTTTTTTTTTTTCAACAACAGCAGCGTGATTTAAAGGAGACTAAAAATGTTTGCCAATACTTAGGGCAATTGAAACTGCAGCTACAACCAACAAAAATGGAGAAAGTGAAGAGAGATTTTCAATTATTGGGAAAAATACCTTAAAAATAAGGTATTTGACTACGTGCCGTAACTGAATATTCGAGTGCAATTACGGTAAAGAAGTTTCCTTCCGGTTAACTTGCAACCCGTCCGGAATTTCTGGAGCTGGAGATGGAAAATGAAATTGAAAACGCCGATATCGAAAGTGCAAAACGAAGAGGACTCGGTCGGAGAGAAAAAAGCCGGGTTAAAGTGACACACATTGACAACTCCATTGATTTTTGGTCAGAATATTTGTGTACACCTTGACAATTCTGATTCTCGGATGCGTACAGACTCCGTTCCTTTTTCTCCTTTTACCGACTTCCTTTAATATTTTTCCCTTTCGACGCCGCAGAACTACACAATCGGCAGAGCTTACCTTGTCCCTTCCTATCTGAAGCTTTTCAACTCTAAACCTTCGTCACTTTCCACAAAACGCTTTCCACACGCGCACTATATCCAGCATCGTGTTCAGAAAACGAATCACATCGAGCAGAAACCCGCCTCATATTCCGATTCTTCTCCTACCACCATTTCAAAACGTCCAGAAACAATGGATTGGCTATCGGTGCTATCTGCTTAGTGCCTCAGCAATGTTGGCATCCTCGATATTGGGATGGTCGACTCATGCGCTTCGGTACATTGCTGAAAAGAAAAACGTTAATCCGGGAATTAGCGAAATGCTGAAACGGATATTGAGCATAACCCATTAATTGAATTGTTAATTTTTAAATTTCAGCCGGTGCTTATTTGACAAAGGACGATTTGCCAGCGTCGGGAGTGGTAAACACTTGAAACGAGAGCGGGTCAGAAGAAAGTGAATAGAAAGTTCGGGAGTGTGAATGTCGCAGAAAAGGATTTCCGCCCGGTCTGTGTAATCCTTTATCCATCCTCTTCTTGGATATTTCCGCCTTAATGCAACCTCGTAATTAGATTCCAGAGAGACATTGTTACGTACTGGAACTATACATCTATTGATTTACCGAATGTTACTCGATAGCCGCCGCCTTATCACAAATAATCTAATTGAAGACATAACAAATAAATTTATTATAAGTTATGAATGGGGATTTGCAGGAAATGAAATTACCTTTGACGGGGGGGGATGTGTGTGTGTGTTATCCCATCCGGAAGGAAGATTTTGGACGATGAGGAACAAACTTGCCATGTGTGAAATGCCCGCCACCATCTCTTAAAATTCATCGAAACTCCAAACAATTCCCAAGCTCCGAAATATGCGTAATATTGTTCCCCAGCTCGGGAGCTACTTTTTCAAATGGCGAAGACAATAATGAAAACTGAAAAACGCAATTCGATAAATTGACCACGAAAACCCCTTTTCCTTTGAATATGAAAACGAATAAATTTTCTCTCAGCGAAAATGTGGATGATAAGAAGCGATCGCAGGAAATTCCGGGCAGGATCAGAACCGGATGCTGAATAAGCAAGGCATGGATTTCGGTGTAAGATGTCTCTTTCGCACTTCCGGTCCTTTCCAATGCAAAACTGCAATTGATATGATCGTGTGGAGAAGACAAAGCGAAGAGCATTTAATTTAAATTTCCAACTTCGCAGATAATTGCGTCGCTGAGGAAAACCCGGATGGAAAAGTTATTTTTTCGCCAAGCCCAAGTTTTTCCGCCCCATTCGCCGGACGCTGCTTTCCTCTCGTGTTTTCACAATTTCCTTTTCTATTTGCAAAACGTTAAAACGTTTTCAGCCATTGCCAGCAAGCAAATTAAAAAATTTTCCTTTCCCAGCGGACTCCACTCCCCGATTCGCGTGCCACGTTAAACCTGGTGACACGGCTGAAACTTCACGGGTACGTTATTGTCTTCTTACAGTGTTTCCCTCGAATGAAGTTCATTTTTTTTTTAAATTTCTGATCGGGAGCGCGGATAAAATAATTATTAAATGGCACACAACTTCGAGCCGTATCCCTTCAAATGTAATTAAAATTTTTCCCATCTTTATGAAAACCAATATCAGAAAAGCCAATCTAACGCGACTTTTCCAATTGCCATCCAAAATATGCTCCTTTCACGTTTGGACATTGTAAAGCAAACTTTCCATTAATAAAATCGAACTTTTCTAACAATTTCTGCCGATTGAATTTGCATCACAAGCTTTGAAAATTAACAAAAAATTTAAAAGCTTTAAACGATACCCAGATACCGACTCCGATGCCCGATGTGAATACCTGAAAAAAAAAAAAGATCATCGGGATCATCCCGCAGAAGCCGGAAATCCCCTTATTGCAGAGGTACGTGAAATCCTTTAAAGAGGATTCGATATTTCATACCGAAAGGGACAAATGCCCGACCTCAGTTGCATGAAAAGCCGTTTTTAGACCAATTATCTAATTCGCTTTTGGAATTGAGAAACGCTTTGAAGTGAGCAACAAGAAAACAAAATTGAGTTAATTTAATAAAAGCAATAAAGACGAATGCTTCTGTCTGTAACAATTTTCACAGACAAAAGTTTTAACCCGAAGTCGGTTTCGTGGACGGGCAACTCGCAATGCCTCCGAGTTTTCAAAGAAGTGCAAATTCTTAATTCATTTCACCTTTGTGACAGCCTGTGCATTGGAGGCCTTCGAATATGAGAAAAAGGAGGCCATTCCCCTTCGCCCCCGGAAAGAATCAAAAACGGGAAACGGCTCCGGTTCCTTCTTCTGCCGCCCGGGCTGCGGACAGCGGCGTTACCCCGTATTGATTTTCGATATTTTGACATCTGAAAAATCCCGCGGGAGTCGTTTTGGACGGCAATTTACCGTAAAAGTTAAGCCCGGGAAATAATTCCCTGCGTCGGAATGCGGTACGCAAACTGGATTGAGGGCGAATTCGAAGATCCCGAGGCGTGTAACATTCCTCCGGAGCGTACCATCCTGAATTTTTACGTGGTTTTCCCTTCTTTAACCGCGCGCTCCGCAAAATATTTCGCTTAGCAAATGGTCGACATGAAAATTTTATCGGAAGCTTTACCTGACGCGTTAAATGAAGGCGCATTAAAACTTTTCAAAAAATCAAATTTTAAAAAAATGCGGGCAGCAACCTTGTTTGCCGCCTCAAAACATTGTCGCTCTAAAGGCAGCTCGGGTTCTGCTCAAAAGATGGGCGGCGAAAATTTCGACAAATCGCCCGTGGGTTTAACCTAAGGTCGGGCCGAAGGTTCGGTGGCAGAATATTTTACACGGACCGAATAAAGGGAACATTATCCATTCAGACGAATGCAGTGCCAAAAAAGCCATTTATTCTCGTGGAAAAAAATCCGATTTCTCCACCGTTATTTTTTTGCCGCATTACTAAGTAATCACTTCAATCACGTAAATTATATGATATAAAATTATAACCTTCCGCTTGTTCTACCACCTTGTGCCCCATTACGTTTTTATCTATCGATAATAGGCAACAAATTCGAAAATATTTTTTTTTTGTCAGTACTGTACCACGAGTTGAACAAAGACAATTGTTCCTGTATGATTTTCAATTCTAAAAGGAAAAAAAAAAAGGAAAATTTTGACGGAAAATTGAAGCAATTTCAATCGTTAACTACAAACCCTTTAATTATTCCGCAATGTATTAACGCAAAAGTAGATTTTAATAAGCGAGAAAAAGAATTCTTGATTTGGTAATTGTATTCAACGTTTTTTTTTTTTTTGCTACCCATTAAATGCTAATCGTCACTGGTTTGCAGATATATAATGCGGGTCGATGAATGGCGACACCCACCGCAATGGAAATTTTTATTGACGACAGCATATATAATTTTATACGGTGCAACGTTTCTACGCGTCCAACGTGTTGATGCAGTTTCTGGAATTAATTTTGTACATTTTGGGCCGGCACAAATCTCCCAACGTAATGAGATCGGTGTCGAAAAACCTCTCCCTGTATCAGCCTAATGTATTCCTTAAATACAGCTTCCCTGCAGGAATGTTATTTTCGACTAATGCCCCATAACCGTGGTAGATAACGAAAAAAAAATGGTCGCGCATCCACTCCACATTGAGTCTCGGTTATTTTTCCTTTCCGACAGTTCACGTACAGTCAAAGATTAAATTATCATACCCGAACGAAGTCTTGTAACGTGGACTCTTTTCGATTCTCATAAATAAAGTGGCTCGATAGCTAATCGTTTTGAGTCCAGCAATATGATGTTTAATACCCTAAAGACACGTCATTGGCTAAATTCATTGCTGATTAAATAACAAGAGACGTAAAGGATCACACTTCAGGAGTAATTCGATATAATTTATTATCGATTCAGAGTTAATTCGGTATGAAAAGAAAACGCTGGGATTAATTCGAAATTTCGAAGATCTCCTTTTATTTAACATATTAAAACCTGCACAATTAAACACCGAGCAGGAGTATTAGGAAGATGACAGGTCAGCAAAAGAAAAATACAGACTTTTAATAAAGGCACAGGACGTGAAATTGTGGGCAACGGTTTAGATTTAAAATGGGAAATAAAGGTTTGTCTCAGCGGAGAGGAAAACCTCATAACTTTCTGCTGCGCATAAAAAAAAAAAAAGCACGTAAACGCGTCAGCAAATGGGAAATGCGAAATGACGGATCGAATACGGCGATTTTGCTTCTTTATTCTCCATGCAGCGAACTTTCTTGATTAATACGCTGTCCCATAAGAATAATCACGGACTTATTTCCCAATTTGAGACACACTGCGGTAATTTAACCGCCGAGGAAACGATCGTTTTCTCGAATAGCGATTTTCATCCTCCGGTCGTTTTGGATTCTTTACGGTGAAGGGAAAATGCGAAATACTGTTGGAAAAGCCCTGATAAAACCCGCAGCGGAATACACTTCCGAACAATACCCCGGGAACGGCTTCCTAATCTAATTTACCTTAACGATCCCAAAAAAGTAAAATTTTTGCAATGTAAACGGAATAAGTTGCGACAATCCGGACTTCAAAAGTCTGAGAAAGCAGGAGGATGTATTGAGACCTGAATATCAAATTTCCATCAATCGCTATTTGGGCGAGCATGTTTCGTCTGCCGAAATTTTAAAAAAAAAAAAAGGAAGGGATGCTTTGCGTTTCCCGATGCATCTCCGGGAAAATTTAGCCCTCGAGATGCGGATCGTCTCAAAATGTCATTTTGGAAAATCCATAATGCAGACAACTAGTGTAAAAGATAATAAACTTAATTACGATCCTTGGTTAACATCACCGGAATCCTTTATTTAGCGAATTTCGTCCTGCGTTAAAATTTGTATTCCTCGCAAATTTAGGATGCGGAAGGAATCATGTATAAAATGTAAGCGAATGTCTGAGAAACCTGCAGAACCGTTATTAATTTATAATTCAGATAGAAACGGATTAAATAAATCAGTTTGAAAAAAGGCTCGGCCTTAAGGTTTTCGGAGCCTTCAAGTCCTGTTCCTGCCGATTGCGTGACCTGAGATATCCCTCGTTCGATGCTGTAGATTTCGGTCGAAACACCGTGAACATTCATTACACTTAAGTGGTAATTTTTAAATGCTAATCCAAATGCAGAAAATGGGGTTTCATGTTTCTTGAAGGAAATCCACAATTTATTTCCTTTTTACATATTCCGTTTATTCTTCATCCCTTTCACGCCGGAAACATAAATAAAACGCTCAAAATCTTGGCCTCCTATGAAATTTTCCGTCGGGTAGGAGATCTGTGAAAAGTGGTGCAAATGCGAAACGTCAAACTGAAAAAGTGCCCAAGATGGAATTTTTCCCGAACACAAGGTACGATCATCATGCACAATAACAGACACCACCGGCACAACAAAAGGGAAAAATATATGGATGTGACACGTTTAAAATCATTGATAAACAAATTTTAAATGATTCATTTTATATAATTGATTGAATAATCAGTATTAAAATATTTAACAATTTAGGAATGCATACTTAAAATTTTATGACGGGGCGTGAACAGAAAACATCAAAATTAAACGCTTGGCTACTCACATTGAAGCCACTTCAAATGATGTAAATGCGATGAAATGGTAAATGTAATGACGTATGAAGATTATTAGGATTTTATATTCCGGTGGGTAAAAATTCGAAAAGTTGTTTTACCATCGAAGCACCCTAAGAACTAAGCGTTCGATCTACATTTTGTATAATGAGATAATTTAAGTTTTATTAAAAATGGGAACAAAATTCGTTCGTAAAATTCAGACTTAAATTTGCTCAGAGAACGAGTAAAGAACTCAAAAAAGGCAGAATGAAATGTTTCACTAATAAAAGAAAGGCATTCGGGAGGAGATATACGGCCTTTATTTTATTAAGTTGAATAATGGAAAACCAATCATTCTGAAATGAGAGTTTATATGAAAGGAGAGCATTAAAAAAAAAAAAATTGGTTATTAAATATATATACATGAACGTTTAATACACTACCTGTTGATTGATGGTTGCCAGGCTCGAGGAAATGGCCAACATTTTATTTAACATCAGCAATAGAGAAAGATGACCCTAACGTACAGGGTTCTGATCAAATCATTACAATATTAATCGCATTATGTTGTTCATATCAGACCAAATAATTCACGTCTTTTAACGAACTGGAAATTCATATAAAATAAAATTTGGAAATATCCAGTGTGAATTCCTTAACGATAACTGTACTAATAAAGCAAGCAAGAAGAGGATGCTGAGGTGTTTCATATTATAATTCTCACGGCCTAACCGAATAAAGAAAATAATTGTTCTTTCATTTGTAATAATTTTTATGAGAAAATAAATAAGGCGACAGACAGCTAATAATCAAAAAATCAAATCGCCAGCCAGAGGTGAAACTTAGTGTAGCGCAGACGGTTATGGAATCCAACCGGAGAAACGTAGCGAAAACTTCCGCTCTCGTTGTGGCAACATTCACAAATATAAAATATTTATGAAGCCCCTGAAAATTCCAAATTCGTCATTGATAACTAAACATAAAAATTAAACAAACATTCTGCTGCTGTAAAAGGTAGGTTTCGCTCCCGGATCCGAGAGTACTGTCGCGTAAATAGGAGGAAGAAAATTTTGCGGCAAAATTAGAAGTGGTTTAAGACTTCGTAATTCGGACTTTACCTCAAATAATACAAACTGCGGCAAATCCTCAAACGACGAACAAATCCTTTAGGTTTTGCTCTGCATGGCGAGAGGGAAAAAGAAAGCGAAATATGAAAACAGGGAAACGAAGTAGCTACACCCGATCGGATTTACACGGCGACCGAGCCGCACTAACTGAGGGAAAAACCTTTCGGAACAAGCAGGGCCACCCCTAAGCCTTCGGGGCATGCGCCTTTTCCCTTTAACAGACTCTAGGGTTAACTTTTAACAGCACGTTCTCCTCATTCCTTCTGCTTCTTTTCCTTTGCTTTGTCATCCTTCGCATATCTGTCATCGAAGGTCCTTTTCCGGAAACCTTAATCCTTGCGTAGTAACTGCGGAAGGGAAAAAGGCTGCCCTTATCTTCTTCATCCAAAGGTTCTCAAAAAAAAAAAAGATAACTGCTGGATTTATTAGTTTCCTTATCGCCTGAAGGCCTGCGCGAAGGAAAGCAAAAGAAATGCTACATAAATAGGGAGAAATCCAGGCCGGTTCAGATAATTCGGAAAATGCCCAAATCCTAATTATTTCAGACGCGGAATTTCATTTGTAATAAGACTGCCTTTGAACGAGCGATCGGTCAACCATGATCAACCAAGTCAACTTTGTGCCCAGAACGACAATAGAAATGGGTGCGGTATTTGTTTTTCCCGCCCACTAAGGAAAATACGACGGCAGAAGCATTAGGTGACCTGTCTTTAACAAAAACCGCGACAAAATTCCCTCCGACAGAAAAAGCACAAAGCTCATGGTTTCATTTCACCCTATTCACGTTGCACGGGCTCTGAGCTTGTCCAGCGCACATTTTAGAATATCAAAAGTGCATTCTCCACGTCTAAAGATCGTTGTTTAGTAAATTTAAATAAATTTCCAGATGAGATGATCTAATACTAAATTCTGCTGCGAGATGCAACATCAGCGGATCTAAAAGTATAAATTAAAAACAATATTAACGTACGTACGTTATTATATACACTTATTTTACTGATAATGCGTCAAAATCGGAGCTTCGATTCCTTTCAATCCGGATAAAACCAGATATAACTTTGAAACGTACACGGTTACATCCTTCGAGTGAGAAAAATTTAAAGCGTTAAATATTTAAGTTTAGTTTTAAATTTTACAAGTTTTACGTATAAATGTCACCAAACCCTCGAAGTTCCATTATCAGACTTAAGGCTAATCGGATTACGAACGGTTGAGGTTACTAGTACCGAACAACTAACTTGGGTAACTGTGTTTTGCGGAGAGCAAAGACGTTCATGCGGCGAAAACGGAATAAATCTGCGCTCATATCGGAATATTTACTCGAAATTCATCGAAAAATCACTAAAATACAAATTTAGCTGAGAAGTCCGGAGCGATGTGCAAGATGGGAGCACACAAAATGAAAATCTGAGCACGGGGTGAAACGAAGGCAGCCCTCCGTACAAGCTTGGATTCGATGTCGAGAATTAAATTGCGTAAGATTGAACGGTTCGAGGCAATTAGAATGAAAAATTCGGTCCAAAATGGAACATTGGAACCACAAGAAAATTTTCCCGTGACCCAACCGAAGACGAGAGTTGCCTCCGTTATTGCATTTCCTTAAATCGCTTCTGGCGCCATTCTGCATTGAATAATTGAGGGTTGTAAGACAATTTCGAGAAGATTCCACTCCGGCAGAAGAAGTGACACCGTGCAGGATGCTCGGGACTGACGCAAATTTTCACCAAACGAATCTGTTGGCAAAAACAGAATTGAGGGCATCGAATCTTTTGCCTTTCAAAAAAAAAAAAAATAAAAAATAAAAGAATCACTTTCGACACTGGCGTTATTGGAAAAGCGAATGGTAAACTGCCACATTATGTACACGAACCGTGCGAAAAGTGTTATGAAAAGAATTCGGTCGATATGATATTTTAAAACGCGAACAAGACGAAAGAGCAATAAAACATTTTGTGCAATGTATTTTGCACTCACAAACCTTTGTTGTTGCAAAGTGCCATGCATTCTCCAAAAGGTCGGTAATTTATAATCATGGGTACAGGGTCCTTTTCCTTTTTAAATGCGTCCCGCAGATATTCGAAGGTGCAAATGGTATTTTTAACGTCTTGCCTCTAAGCCGATAATTTAAATGAGTTGTTCTCAAGGCGATAATGGTAAGAATAATAAATCAAAAGGTACAGATGCGGTGCATGGTGATGGGAAACGTTCACGAAAATTGCCCACAGATAAAGTTTCCTCATTATTTCTTTGTACACTGATGAAATAAAGATTCCCGACAGAAGGTAAATAACAAAACTTGTAGACTTCTTGGATGGAAGAAAAAAATTCTTTTATTTCAATGACGAAATACAGTCCTTATTTTCCGAAGGCAACTTGAAACAAATTATACATCATAAAAAAGAAGAAAATATGACTCAGTAATCCCGGGTTAATTTTTATAATTTAGGGGCCCATTTTCAGTTACAAACGTGGAATATTTCAAAACTACACACGTCACATGCATTATTTTCTCACCATAAATAAAAGCGAAAAATTTACACCCGAATCTTTTTCAACCCCTAAGAAGTATGCGTAAAAAAGTAAAATACTTTTATTTCTTCCGGCTGTTTTCTCCGCCAGATAAAGAAAAGGTACACTTTTTCCCGGCGTTACAAATGAAAACATTTTCTGTTTTTCCGCCAGAAAATGGCCAAACGATTCCTCCCGCGTTCACGCCGGTTTTTGCTGTCGAAAGCCCGAAGAAAAATTACGGAACTCCAAAGTTAACCGAAGAAGGGCAGCGTTTTGATTATAAATCCGGAGCTAAATCCAAATGTTAACTGCCACTGACTGAAATTAAAAGATTTCAACGTTAGGGCATTCGATTTTCTTCAAGTGCAAGTGGAATTATTAATTTCATTTGAAGCCTTACGGAAAACACATTTGATGCAACAATGTTCAATTTTTTTTTTTTTTACTAAACTGTCAGGTAAAGCAAAAAATTATATTCTTGTAACACAATTATTTTATAGTTAAATGCTGGATTCGATAATTTTAAATCCAAATTATGTAACTTGAAATATTTGTCAAACGTACGTAAATCGAAGTGACAAATTTTACCGTATGCTGCACTGGTTTTGAATAATAAAAATGAATGAGTAAAAGACTGTATAAATCCTTTTTTTTTAACAGGTGAATGATAATCGCTAACATTATTTTTCGATGAATGCAGGTTCAGTTTGAAAAGATCCCTAAAATAAGGGGGAAGTCCCGATCTTTTATTTAGGGTCGCAGCAACCCTTAAAAGGTGCAGCAAAACATTCAAGTTCGAACGCAGCAGGGGTAAGGTGTCATATAAGCGGCAGAATCCCAGACCCTCCTTTTTGCCGCGTGTATTCGACCAAAAAAATCAGAGGATTTTGAACCTCACTTCTTTGTGTTCGCCTTTCCGGTTCCCCCGGGGAGAAGATTTAAAACAACCCCCTCCCGCGTGATGCCCCTGTGAAAGAAGCGAATTTTGACTGGAAACTTTCTCGCCCATTAACTTCAAACTTGTCATTTGCGTTGAAAATACTTAAAAGGATTTGATTAAAGTTATAAGGTCATTACGCGCTATTATGTAAACATCAGCAATTGTTTAATTTTTATCTCTGCCTTTTCGGTTTAATTTCCAGCTCGATCGGTTAATACCAACGCGGATTCAAAAAAATAAGGCTTTAATTTAGCTTCGGCCAAAGGAATAATTACATTGCATCAAAGGCAACCTGAAACCTCGCCGGATTGTGAAAAACCTAAATCCCTCCCGGTCAGCGCTATGATGCTCAGGGAAAACGCACGCTTACGGATCAAAACCGGAAAAAATAAAACATCACAGGAAATTTTTTGAAATTCCGGAACCTTTTTGGTGTGGATTGATGAGCCCCAAAATCTAAAGAAACGGGGCCGAGGAAAATTTTGTTAATTTGCAATTGGCAGTTGATGATATCGGAATGAACTTTAACAAATACAAAATCGGTTTCTAGTTGTACAGAGGAAAATGCAATGCGAATTACCCGTCGTCACGTTTGAATGCCCAACACGACAATGCTAAATTTGAAATAAAACTTTTGCTGTATTTAAATCGGAAAAAGCGGAAAATGAAAACTGAATGCATTTACGGAAAATTCCATTCAAAAACCAGGTTTAAAACCGAAAGGAAGTCCTTTGAAAATGGATTTTCTGTCTTTCTGTTTATCAAAAAAGACATCTTAAAAAAGGGAAGATTCCATTTGTCACTCATTTCTTTGATGGATACATATTCTCAGACGAAGGAGAAAATTTAAATTTCACCGAAAACTCAATTCCCAAGCAAAATCTGCTTTGTTCCTTCATAGATAATAAAAGCAGTGAAAAACTATATTTTTTTTCCTCGTATCCCCTATGTTTTAATTTCATTTTATTCGAAAGATTTGCGTCCGATTCGCATTCGGTCTTAGGCAGTGGCTGAAAACAACCCTTAAATTAATTTATATCCCTCCATTGCAGCCTCGTGTCTTACCTTACGGTAACATGAGAATTTACAAGATTGATGTCGCATAAAATTTTGTATCCGAAGTATGTAGTGCCGTTGTTCTGAACGCAACGAAAAAGCCATGACGTTCGACTAGAGAAAACTCAGGCGAGTTAACCCGATTATTTTCGGATAGGAGAACGCATGGAAAACATTAAGTTTTACTATTACAAATTTCGATTGTGATTTAAGGTAAGAAAATGAAGACCGAGCTAAGTCATCATTTCACGATATTTGAAAAATTATTTTATTCCAAAGACGAAATGTATTTTCAGAAACCTGAACCATCTCCACGAGTTGTTTTTAAGCATTTTAGAAAACCCTGAAAATAAATAAACTTTCAATGTCTTTAATACCAAAAAAAAATCCATTTAACGCTAAAATCAGGACCGCATTAACGCGTTATTCGTACATTTTCTATGTGAACGCATTCGCGGATCAGGACTCAAGCTCGTGAAAATCCTTTTAAATAGCATTCGCTATTCCAATAATAAATGTCTAAATAATTTTACTTTCATAAAGAACCTTTTCTGTCGAACGATCAGAAAAAGCAATGTCACTCGTTTAACTTCCGACTTTGAAATATTTTGCAAAATATTAAAATGACAACGCACGAGTCATATACAACGTTAAAAATAACTACTGTAGACGTTTGTTTAATATGAGGATCCGCTTGCAACGTTTTCCCAAGTCGAAAAATCTCCGGGAGAATGCGGGATTAAATATCGGAGATAAAACGTGAATTAGGAGAATCGAGTTCTTTGTAGGAAATCCAAGAGTCGAAAGATTCAGAAGCATCAAGATTGAGAATAAGCTAAAACAATGAGATTTCATAACCCGAAGCCTTCCTTCAGCGGAAACAGCTAAATATTTAACATCTAAATAATCTAATCAAATAGTCTTTATTACATAATAAACCTCTCTCGGTATTCCTCGTGGAAGGATCCTAAATCAATGCTTTTAACGGTGTTACAATATATAAAACGAACGTATTTTTTGAAGTCGCTCATATAAATTTGTTGGAATAAACGATGGTATCCATTAAGTTAGCATCGTCCTCCTTCCTCCCTTTTTTTTTTTTAAATTCGAAAATTTATATTAAAAAAGAATGGATATTCATTATGAAATATCTGCCGAGGAGCATTCCGAGACGCGGAGAATTTCCCGGTGAAGTTCTGTTGGAAGTTAAGCCCCGAAGAACTTTCGAAATTTTACCAGAGGCAAACCCCAAACATCTTCTGCACCCCGGGCAATGTCTTTCGCGCTTTTGCATTGCCTTTCATCCCCGTTACGAATTCTGCAATATTACTTTTATTGTATCACATACAACGTTCACGTGGTTGAAAAGAGCTCTTTGTTTGTGTGCGATGCCTCCTCAATAATCGCGGACGATAAAAAAAGATCCTTCGAACGTGGCCGGTAAAGAAAAATTATTAAGCAAAACTTCTAACTTCGGATGAGTTGAAGCCCCGAAAATCCCATAAAATAAGACTTAGAAAAGAGATGCGAAAAAATAAATGAAAGGGAAGTATTCTGACTGGAACGTCATAAATCTTACCAGATGAGTTATCCGGTGCTCTTGGAACGTCAGATGTTAAACGATGGAATACTAAAAGTTAGCAATAAATTTTATGACGATTTTAATATTAAATAATAACGATCGATGTTACATGAAGGAAGAGCAAAGAAAAATAATTCCATTGGAACCGCACAAAAGTTGGTAAATAAAATACGACTAAAGTTTAGACAGCTCTGGAAGGTTTAATTTCACGTCTCACACCAACAAAATTTTCGATAACTTTCTATCGATAATGATAAAAATATATATATATTGTGTTTCTTTCTCTCCATGAAGAATCATATTTTTTAAAATTTAGCTGTGTGAATCGGAATGTGGTAATATGTCACTGCATAAGCTGATGCCTTTTTCAAAAAGCGCCCGGGTGGCAGCCGGTTTCAGGATTTTCCGAACTTTATTTATGGATCGCGCAGCAAAAGTATATAATGGCGTTGCTCTGAATACATTTATTTACATACTTTTACTCATGAAAAATTACGCATTCGCCTTCCTCGCCGCCGGAACCTTTTCAGAATTCCATCCTCGCACGGAGCAATTCTTATCCGAATATTACCCTATTATCCCGTGCCTTTTGCGAACCGCTGGAAATTTTCATTCCGGAGCCGTAGCTTTCAATTTTGGACTTAATAATAAAGAAAAAAAGGTCGGTTGGAAGAACGGCCAGAAGAAAAAATGGTCCAGCCCGAGAAAAATCAGTTATGTAAAGAAAACAACGTAATTTGCATATTCAAACTTTCCTGCCGGGAGATAAAAGATTTTCGCGCCTTCTCAGGACCTTTCCATCGTTTTGACGGCACAACAGCAAAAAAGGGCCGTTATTCTGTTCGCTGTAACAGCGATCGAATAAAGCTTTTCTTAAATCTTATGTTGCACAATGAAAAAATTTATTATGCAACACAAACGTGAATCGATAACATCTCTGTAACATATAACCGATCGCGTTGCTCTGGATTCTCCTGACCATGTTCTAAGTTTAAGCACATCATTCAACGAATATAACACATTTTAGAACAATATGATTGATGTCAATTAAAAAAATTAATATTTACATCAGACGCATGAATAACAATACATTATACTACAACACGCTTTTTGTCTGTAACTAAAAATTTTCATTTCAAATTTTTAATGTTTTATTTAACGTCCACGAAAACATGAAAAAAAAATATTTGAATTATTTTTTCAACTGTGAAATATATTTGATGCTGTGATTATAAATGCATTGTTTGATAATAATCTATTAACTACATAAACGAAATTTTTTGCGATTACTAAATACATGTTTAGTTCTTATATGTAATAACTAAGATTATTGATTTTATCATTCAAGATTATGTGCTTAAAAGAACTTCGAGCTAAATGGAAAGTTTAATATGTCGTATTCTAAGTATACACACAGAATTTTGGAAAGTTCTGCGTTGTTGGCGTCTTCTCCGTTCTTCGAAGAGTAAGCATATAAGATGATAGATAAATGCAACATTATTGAGTTTAAATTGCTTCTAAACATTCGATATGAAACAGGTTTGAGAGGAACTCGCCAAAGAAAAAATTTTCCAAATACCGCTTTCAGAAAAGCCAAAATATGTTTTTGCGCAAACTCAGGAAGGAATTGCTTTGGCGAGGAAATTAAAAGGCAAAAAGATATCCTTAAAAAGTAAAATCTACGGATCATGAGAAATATTAACGTTACAAGTGAAAAATGCGAAATTTCCTTTTTTTGTTTCAATGTAAACTTTTTTCATGACAAGACCAGAGTCAAGGAACTAAGACCATTTCGCATGGGACGCATTGCGTCTGGGCGTGTGAAAAATTTTTGACCATAATTTAACTTATAAATTACATTTTATAAACCTTTACGATCAGACAGCATCCTTCGGAAGCGAAATGAAATACATTAAATCTACAAATCATCGATTAACTGCATTACTCCGCTTTTGGAGTAATCTACAAAAGGGATTTAATAAGCCCCGACGATGTTCACCCTAGAATTCCCATCAACGTAATTATGTTAGGTAAAGAGTTAAACGAGGCGATGAAGAATTGCCTACGCCATTGTCGATGTTCAACATTGCGGTCTTGTAAATCCATTTTTTTCCCCGGATGATAAATTCGCCGACTGCTTTATAATCAGGCGTTATAATCCAATACATCAGCAGTGCTGAAAAATAAATTTTCACCCATGAAAAATGTATCAGGCATTTTTTCTATCCTCGAGAGCTTTCTTGCCAATGGATTCGACTTCGGCTCACAACTTTTGCCCCAAGTGAACTTTTGCCTCCTACTGATAAATTCAGCATTATAACTTACGAAAACCATTTACGCCGCTTCTGGCCCGTGCCAAATACCACACGCAGATCGCTCCGTGTAAAGGCATCCCGAAGCTAAAAGTCGTTAGATTTTTTTTAAATTTAATTCTCTGTCGACTCCAACCTGAAGACAACAATGCTCCGGTTATCCAAAGTAAGGTGTTAAGTCTTTCTCGTCGGATATTAATGAGAAAAATCCTTTTCAAAGTTCATGGGAGCGTAAAAAAAATTTTTGACAAAAGACAAGAAAGAATCCATTGTGTGACATCCATTAAAAAGAGGCAAAGAAATGGGTTAGACAAATTGAAAATTTCGATTGTACGTACTTGAAACTCATTAGTGTTAATATTTAAGTTACGATATTGGCTTTCGGTATGCCGGTGCGTTAATGGCCGAGAGAAAGGGGCAAATAATCGAAGGCAAGAAGCAATAAACGTTAAATTACGCAAACCTTTTAGAAAAAGGTTTAGGACTGTATAAACCGCAGTATCGTTAATCTTGTTTCAAATATTAATTTATCCGACTTCTTGCTTTCCTGTTAGTACAACAGACTGCTTTATCTATTGCATATAAGAACCGAAAAAATTGATTTCCAGCATATTTTTTGATCCTTCATACAAAAATTTCAACATGAGCGAAACGCCTTGCTACAATCTCAATTCGTATGACCGCAAGTTAGAATTTTTTCTTATTTTCTCAACACTTTTAAACAGTTGCCTTGCATTCATAGCCCTCTAAGAAATTGTAATAAAAATGTAAAGAAATACATTCGATTCAACAACGAGGATTCGTTTCTCTTTCTATAATACTAATTATTCCGCGTTCCGAAAATAAGGAACTTGGGAACGTTAGCAATAATTTCTACACATTCTATTCACATGGATCGCCAGAAATGTTTACGTTCTTTGAATTTGTTTGCCAAACGACGGTCATTCTCTCTTTTTTTAAGGCTGCGCTACCTTCCGAGCAGATGATAAATGTCTAAATCTAGAAAATTTTGAAAGCATCCCATTTTTTCCCCATGAAAATGGGTTTTCTTAGCATGATATATACTTTAATATATTGCTATCTTTCACTAAAAAAAAAACCTGTCCGCATCCATCTACAATGTCAAGGAGCTCTGGTGTGCCGCATCCAAATGATAAATGACACGCTCAGAAAAGATGTCCATTTGCTGCATGGAATGCCGAGAAAAGTTTTTTTTCCTCTGTCAGCTAAGTTAGCCTAAAGAAATACATAATTATGTTAATTCTACTTATAAAACGATAACCAAAGATAAAGATAATTAGTCTGGTGGAACAGCGATGGAATAACGCCAACCAGAAATTCTTTTATTATAATATATAATGAAAATATAGCAGTTGAAAAATTCTAAAAGCAGCTGACAAAGAAATTCAGACAAAAAAAACCGAGATGAAAGGAAGCAGATAAAGTTAGATTTACTTGCCAGTTAATTTAGATTCCTGGTCAAATTATTTAGAGGCGGTCCCGTCCAATTGCCTCGGATGTCAATGGAAAAGAACAATGAACTGAGAGGTATACACAATTCATGTGACAACACCTCTTCCAATTTTTCATTGGGTTTACAAAGTATCATGAGGACCGGCAGAATCTACCTATTGGGTTTAATTAAAAGGAACAGCAATTTTGTGGAATTTTTTGAATCTTTACAAATGCGTCCCAAAGTCCAGAGAATCAAAAACTAAATTCCGCGATGCCACCATCGAAACTCGATACTAAAGCAAGTGCCGAGAATAATCTTGCAAAACAATCCATTGATGGCTTGATGAACATGTCAACTTGCCGTTTTTGCTCGAATAATCGTCCAAAAAATAAAAAAAAAATTTATCCGCACAAGAATACGAATCTTGCATGCAATAAAAACGTTTTTCCAAATAGTCACCAATTCAAAAAAATATGAAATTAGCAATTATTTATTTCTCCCGGTTTCCAACTCGTAAAATATAATGCGAGAAATGCCCCATGGAGAACCTTCCCGCCGCACGACGTAAATGGAACAACAGCGGTTCTGGAAAATTCTGCGGAAATGGAATTCGCATTCTATCGGCATTCAAATGAATGGCAGACGACAGAAGAGTCGACGGAAAACAGAGGAAATCGAAAATGAAAAAAAATTATGAGCTTCATTTCATACTGAAAAATGGATAGACTTGGTAGAGAATAAAAAG
This sequence comes from Ricinus marginatus, assembly GCA_028565995.1. Classification (NCBI taxonomy): domain Eukaryota; kingdom Metazoa; phylum Arthropoda; class Insecta; order Psocodea; family Ricinidae; genus Ricinus; species Ricinus marginatus. The sequence goes on from JAOWBB010010865.1 coordinate 29,100, forward strand.
TCAATATTAATCAGAAATTTTATCTGCAACACATAATGCGGATTTTTTAAAATATTTTTTTCCGTAAGGAAAGCAATTTCGCATTGGCTTTATGCGAGGATCAGCGATGTTCACAAATCCGGGAGCACGACGGTAAAAATCCATTGTTCCCTCATTGTTGGTCTTCCAGAATCATAAGTGGGCATCAACTGGGAAATTGGAAATTGCCCCGGGGAAGATCGGGGACCGGATAAGCGATCACAAAGGGATAAAACTCCATTTATATAAAGGCAAACACCCCAGTTTCAATTCCTTATGTAAATAATAAGGAACTTGTTTTAGGGGACTTTTAGGCAAAGGGGGATTAGTTTAACCTGCAGAAATCACATAATGGCAAGTGTAAATATGTCGCGTGGAAAATTCCAGAGCATCCCTCTTATAAAACTCCAGCGGCATATTGTCATGGAATTAGTTTGATTTTATTACGGCAATTTGCAACTTTAAAAAATTTAATGCCGGAAAAGAGATGTTTTCCGATGATTTGAGATTTCTTAAAATAAGCATTAACACCGGGTTTGTTCAAAGCTTTATAGATGGAACCTATGTCAAATTTTCGTACCGTCGTCCAGCTACCCTCGGTCGAAGAGCCAGCTTAGAGATTTAAGCGTTAAAAAATACCCATTGCTAAATCGGTACGAAAATGTGACAAAAATCGAATGTCAAAACCTGTTCGTTGCTGTTGACGAAACAGCCAAGAAACCGAAAAATGTCAAATTATTAATCCGGCTATATCGAGAGAGTGAAAGGAAAACTGGAAATCTGAAATTTTCCAAAATCTGCTTTGGAAATAATGCGGAGCGGGGGGTGAAAATCCGGCTTCTTTGCCAATTCTCAAATTGATGAAGCTGGATAATCTCCAATTCCTGCATCCGCCCCTGCATCGCTTATCATCCAGCATTAGACATTATTCTTTGCGACCACTTAACTGAAATTTCACTTCTGTATTCGTTTAATGTTAATTATGAAAGGAGATTGATTCGATAGCAACAATGTTACACTGCTAAATTTCCGCTTCTTCATTTTTACCGCCATGTTTTAAGATTCAATTTAGTTTTCCATCGAATCTCTCATCACAATGAAGCGGAGTTACTCTCTGGGAAATAAAAAAAAAATTAAAATGTTTTACGTGCAGAATCCCGTTTCAGTAAACTTAAGAAGCTTGTGCAAAAGCATAACCACTAATTATGTTATATTTACAGAGAGTTTCAATAAAAGTCCGATCCGAGAGAGGAGATGCAATCGGATCATCCGAATGATGGAAAATAAAAGCGACACAATGAAAGGGTCACACAATACACGTTAATAGAAACGTGCTGTCCATTCACCATTAATAACGCGTCAGAAAATGAAAACATCAACTAAGAGTGCGCTGTTCCATGTGGTGTTCCTTTAAAGGTTTTCCTAATGCCACGTTCAAATTTTGATCGTTGCTACGGAAAAAAAACCGAAAAATCCCCTTTAGGCGATTGCATTCTGCAAAAAGTACGCAGAAAATGTTAATATAGAGTTTCGTGAGAAATCAACCTGCCCTTGTTGCTGCAGATCTGCCTTTCCTGGCAAGTACAAATTGCTATCCTGGAACAGCAGAAGTAAAAACAACGGGAGTTCCCCCGCTAAACTTTAGCCACTAGCGGAGATTAAAAACCGCAAATCAACAGCTAATCATACCTAAAAATTAGACATGATAGAAGGTTTACGGAATCTATCTCGATTTACATTTTTACCCAAACTTTGATGTTTCAGATTCATTATTTCTCAAAATTAACAACTCCAGATTGCGCGCTGACGGAAACCTGTGAGTCTTGCGCGCATGGTCTAACCTTTGGAATACAACCGAGAACATAAAATAACATACGAAATATATTCAAATTAACCGAATATAGGATTCGAGAACTTTTCCTTCGATCCATGTTCTGCGTCTCCTCCATCCAGTCTTTCAAAAACATTTCCCTTCCTTCAAATTCTAATTTATCCGGTTCCTGTTTCCGCTGCGGTTTTCGATCGAACTCTAACGTCTGGTCTTCTATCATAAATGAACAATCACTTTTGCCATTTCTTTCAACCAAAAAAAAAAAAAAACCGCCAAAAGAACTAAACGGTGAAAAAGGAATTATTGAAAGTGATCTTTCCTTATGGACAATAAATTTACAGATTCTTTAGACCATCCAAGTGATGGTGCAGCGGAGTCCTCTAAACGCAAGAACACTTAGAAAAGCATCACACAAAGAGGTTTTTGACATATGAAAAAGATCAAAAAACCGGATAAGGGTTATAAAAGCTGTTTCTGATCTCGCCTTTTGAGAATCCCAATCCCAAAATTGGTTTAGGTTAAGCTGACCTTTTCAACTACTCAAAAAAGACCTAATATAAACTGGAAGCACGGCAAAAGACAGAAGTTGAGAGCGTATTATTTCAGTGCATCAAGGTTTATTTTTGATTCTAAACATAACTGTTTATCGCTCTTGAAAATATTTCTCCTTCTCCGTTCATCATTTGATTCAACACAAAACAAATTGACTTCATCAGCGAATATAATTTCACCAAGATCGCTTCGGAAAAAAACCGCATTATAGCATCGTTAATTCCACAACACTTTTCTCTTGAATACAGGATGACATAGGATACATCTTGCAGGAAAAATTTCGAGCAAACCGATCCTGGAGAAATAAATATATGCAAGAACTGAAAAATAATGTATCAGCTCGGGCGCGGTTCCTACTTTTAATGGCATTGAACGTAAAAAGCTCCTACAGAGAAAACCCTTTCCACTTCAGAAAAAAAAACCCTAAATGATGGAGATCCCGAATATTTCCCAGGAAAATTTCCAGCAAAAAATGACTTTGCTCATGTCTTTGCACGATTACTCTCCACGGAATATTTCTCCTATAAATAATACATGAAATGCAATTTTTCATCTCTCCAAAGGCAGACACCTAATTTCAACATCCTTCTTCCGAAGGAAACTTGTTTACAGGCTTAAAACGACAGCAAAAACGGTCATCGGAAGTCATATTTCAATACCTCTGTTGCAGGATCAAACTTTTCAGGCCATTTAACAGATTCTTCCGAATGAGTGAGATTCAATAAAAACAATGAGTTTCAGGCCGTTAACTACGTTCGTCCACCACCTCATTTCCCTCGGTTCCACTCCTTTCAATTCAGCAACCCAACTTGGATGGGACAAAATTTTTGGCAGCAGAAAGGGCAAGCCATATGCTGCGGGAAGCGTCAAATTGCGCTACACTGCTGCAAGGCCGATTGCCTATAACAAATTTTGCAGGACGAGAAGAATTGCTGACGGCAGCGCCATTTGGATTTTTCGGAGATCTGAACGGGAAGTTGCGCACGGAGCGATATTTGACTTTCATCAAGATGAAAGACATGGGTTAGGGGCTTGTAATTGCACGGAAACAATTAAATTTTCGGAAAGTTATTTTATAATTATGAAATAATGGACGGACGCTGCAGGATGAAAGATGTGATCAAGATTAATGACGCGGGAGGATGGCGCCCAAGCGGGTAACTCCGAATTTGGATCACCTTTGGATCGTTCATCTCAGCATTTGATGTCTTTTCAAAATGGGTTTTTAATGAAATTTGATTTTTCTTCGCTAATCAGTCATATGCAATTTTGCGCTAATTTTCACGATTACCAACACCAAAGAAGTCTCAGTCGTGTTTCACATCAAAAATTTCGAATTTTCCCGAATTCCGGATTTAAAGAAAAGTAAAATAAAATCCTCCTGCAAGAAAATCGTGGATAATTTTCAAAGGAAACTCGCCGTACATGAATGTTTTCCCCCGTCGAACTCTCCGACGTCGTATAAAATCAAGGAGCTAATGAAAACCGCTTGAGATATCCGAAATTAGCATTCTGCAGGAAAATGATATTCATTCGGGAGATTAGTTCTCCAGTTTTTCTTCTTTGTCTTTGTTAATGAGAAGAACCTTCTGTTTTTTAAATAAAAGATTAACTCCTTTTTCACTGTCAGACCCCGAGAACCAGTCTTAGATAAAGCCATAATGAAAGATTTATGCAAGCGAAGGGGATGGCGTCTTCCAGCTCTTCTCATAATTTCCACAACGAGAAATCTACGTTGGCCATTAAGCTCATCCATGTACACCGTATTTATTTACATTAAAATGAAACCGATTCCTCTTCCACTGCCTTACCTCGGTAAAGTTCTTACTTCTTGGTTTGTTACCCTGGCAAACCAGACAAGACTGGCCGTTCGATATTCCTCTTCTTTCCCTTTTGCCTTCCAACCCCCAGATGAAGCTTGCCTCGATTTCCATTTAGCGGGCCGGTTGCTCGTAGAATAACCGGACCTAAAATTTACAGAAACGCGGTTTTAAGATTTACAAATTGTCCAGAACACGTTAAAGGCCCTAAATAAATTCCAATTTTTAAGTTTTTTCATCCTGTCCCTCGGCTATCGCTTCGACGGTCATCATTTACCCCTTAAAACAAGTAATATAATTTTCATGAATCGCAATATTGTATCTTTTATTAGGAAAAAAGGAAGATTTTAATATTTGCACGGGAGCCATAATATAAAATTTTGGATTTTTCACGGCAGTATTAAAGTGTAAAATGTCTTCGTGAAACATTCTAAAAATACTCGCGGTATTTAATATTCAACATCTTTTTGCGTCTTAATATCCATAATAAAACTGAATATTTTTTCGAAATAACGCAAAAGCATTACTTTCCTTATTGAAATTTTCCGATAAAAATCAGTATCCTCCGTGAAATGTAGATGAAAACATTTGAAGCAACGCTTTCTGAAATTTTATCAAATCTACTTCTCATCTTTTCCCTGCTGTCTCAGCAATCGCATTCGACGATTACAAAACATATAAACCTGTCACTGCCGCATCCTAAAGCTCCTGTTCCGCATCGGATCATGCAGGTACGAAACGGTTGTGATCGTAATATCTCATATAAAAATAAAAGATTACAAATAGAAAAAAAGTAAGAAATATATTTTTCCATATCTGACGTAATATAAATCGAAGACATGTATTTAGAGCTTCCATAACGTAATGACTCTTTTCGAATTGAGAGAAAAAAAAGCTTTAAATCGGGAAAGTTTTATTTCGTTTACATTTAATATCTGGTCCCGAAAATATTTCCATCGAGGTATTTTACCTTTCTTTTTGCTCCTTTTATTTGTCGTTGTCAGACATCCGAATAAATATATTATTTCTTTTTAAATATTTTTGAAAACGGAAAAAAAATATACAATTCATATTTTTCCGAATTGCCATCATTTGAATGAAAATCTTATTTCGACAGTCTTTAACACATGATTTGCTACGGGATAAGAATTATCGATTGTCTGAAACGGTATAGATATATAATCCGCAAATCAATTAAAAATTTCAAACTGGGAATCCTCATAAAAAACATAATTTATATTACTGATAATCTGTTGTTCAAAGCGAGTTCGGGTGAAGTCCATTAATGACCTGAAATTTATGTATAAACTCGAACGTAGATAATCCTGCTCTCAAGCTGTCAATTTCAACAATGTAATACATAAGATCTGAAGACAAATTATTAAGGTCTGATGTCGATGTTACCCGCGGAAAAAAGATGTTTCATTATGACCAGAATTAAAAAGAACTGTAACAGGAATTAGCTTGACGAAGAAAAAATAATTCTGAAATTTTTTTGTAGTCAACTAAATTATCTAAGGATCAGCAAATAACGACAGAAATTGCAATGCTTGCAACCGAAAATACAAAACAATCGTGAAAGGCTTCATTGAATATGGATAATCATTCGCTTGTGTAGTGAATATAATCTGCAAAGTTTTATTACGTACGTATCAGATAATCATCATTCAGTCGGCTTGTGTGATTGGTTAGAGCTATCTATGAAACTGCGCTTTGAAATCAATCATTTCGGCGGTTTTACCAACAAATTTTGGAAGCCGCACATAACATTTGATATTCGTTTACGTCGAAATGAAATATGGACATATTTTCTTACAACAAGTGGCACGTCAGATAATTCCGTATTATAATTTTTCCCCGCCCCGCACAAATCAGGATTCGATCCTATTCGGATTCGAAGCTGAATTCGGCCCATGTCCATCCAAGGAAAGACAATTAACATTTCACGACTAGCAAGATTGACGACGATCGCGTTAGGAAAATTAATTTCGGAGACGTCCGTGGTTCAGGTTTGAAACCTGTGGAAAAGGAATCTGGAATCGGGAAATATTCAGGCGAATATATACTGAGTCGAAGGTTCAAATTTGAAAATCAATTCAGATTCGCGCCTCTGGTTTATTCCCCTGTCTAATGCCACGTAACTTCCATGCGCCCGCAGAACGCATGAAAACCGAATTTTCAGTTATTTCTCCCGCGATATTTTTCGTACGAGTCCTCGAGAAAGCTTGCTGCGAACACGGAATGAATACATTACAAAGCTGAGGAAGAAAAAGAGATATAGGAAACCACTTTTACAACTAAATTTACATTTTAAAAAAATAAAAAGGTTAGGAACTGGATATAGATGAATTAGAATATCTAGCTTTTATCGCGCTTTAAATATATATTACATACATTAACATTATAAATACCCCAACTTCCTATATAAATATTGTATATTATTTAAAGTAATGTGTTTGCTCGTGCATTAATTTATTGTTATTACCATAATATAGGAAAGGCAATATTTTTAACCCTAAGTACAGAATAGATAATTAAAACTGTATTCCTTTAAAAAATTTTCTGGTTGTAATTATTAAGGAAAAAAATTAATAATGTATAAAACAATGAAATCATTATGCGTGATGAATATATTTTCTAATAAATATTCAAAATTTCAGTTTTTGATTCAGAAACGGATCTGCCGCGTGGGATTTACCAAAGACGTGTCGGATTTCCATCCACGTGCAGTCTGCAAAAATTATTGCAGAATATTATTGCATTTATAAAAATTATTAAAACAGTTTCGGGCAAAAAAAAATTGCCCCAGAACATGCTCAAAAAAAGCCTTTTTAAAGGCCAGTAAATTATATTAACGTTTTACCAATATATAAATTCTAACGGAAAGGGTGGGAAATATGTTTCCAGCAAGGAGCTGTTCATTCCGACGATGAAAACATACATTACGTGCTGGGAAAGTACGGGTAATTCATTTTCCACTCAATCAAAGAGTTTTTTTTCCATCTGATGAAAAAATAAGGTTTGAAACTTCGGAAAACCTCTTTTCCACGCCTTATTCAATTGATCTTTCCGGCAGAGACCATAATAAAATTTGACGAATGCGTTCCACCTTCAGTTATAACCGAACGTAACGAATTTTACCCTTTGCTTAATACGACACGGAACGACGGGGCACGGATTTACCATATGACGAACCTATCTTCGGATAGAATCACGGAAGTAGCTTAACCTATTCCCACCCAAAGTCAAATCCTAATTCAATTCATGAAAATTTTTTGAAAGAATCGAAAATTTAATTCAAAAGCAAAGGCAGTTTTGTAAGTTTTAAAAGGCTTTATCGTCCGTTGGAGTAGATTAAAGGACACATAATTTGAGTTGAATCCTGCACTGATTTATTACGAACTCAAGAGAAATATTTTAAGTTCATTAAGAGAGAATCTTCAAACTTAACTGAACTGTCTTACAATGAAAATTAGGTTAATTTCATAAGTTTAACGGGAAAAATGTTGTTTCATCGGTTGGAAAAATCTAAAAGATTAACATGATAAAAACAACCTAAATGTTTGTGTCAAAAGATCAAAATTTAAAAAAGATTTTTCATGCCACGTGGTCTTAAAGTCCCGTTCACGTGCCAAAGAAAAATAAATTTTTTATGAATATAAATTCATAACTCAAGCCAAATACCTTGTCTATACGCAGTTATTCATATTACGATCTTGACACGTATTTGAAATGTCTGCTTTCAACACAAAAGTTAAGCATATTTTGCTATGAGGGTAAAAATAAAGGGTCAAAATCGAAATATCGAACAGGTATGAAAGGTAGATTCATAGTTTAGTACAAGCTGGGTCCAGGAGCACCGATAATTGTGAGACACATTGTGCCAGAGCACTCTTTGTGATCTTATACTCATGAAAAACCAATTGAGACAAGGATGATCCCTAAGTGGTCAGCTCCGACTTTGAAAACCTTGCTCCGGAAGAAAAATTAAACGTGAAGAAAATTTTTCCCCATTTCATATTGCCCTCTATTCTCAATCCTCGTTATAGTACAGTAAAGTTACTCAAAGGTCTTTTTTTTTTCTTTCGTCTTTATCCCCATTTTCATCTCGAAATGTGAAAATTGCAAATCTTTTCAAAATGGCTTAGTTTAATTGTTGGAAAAATCACCGTAACTTATTTAATTCACATTTACGGATATTAGCAGTAAGTAGAAAGAACTTAAAAAAAAACATAATAACATTTAAAATTTAACTATTGTTTTTACAACCAAATGAGAAAAAGACCAAATTTAATGCCAAATCTAATTGAAAATCCAAATAACTAATCTTAAAAATATTTTCAAATTTTAGAAAAGATTTCCCTCCTCGTTAATAGTGTTACATTGCAAAATTTATACTCTTTTCCTGTACTAATCACTTCAGAATAATAATTTCTTAGGAAGATAATTTGGATTCTAACTGCTGGAGAGAAATGAAAGACACGAAGGGGAAAATTAATGCAGGGAAAATAAGAAAGAGACATCAGAACACCTGTGGTGTTGCGGTGGAAATCGCATTTACTAAAAAGAACAGCTCATATTTCTACAGAAATTGCTCTTCTCTGGCTTTTCTTAACAGCAAACTTCATTTAAAAAAAAACGTATATATATATATGTGTATTTTATATAAATTTATATTTATATATATGAAATAATTTGCTTTAATGTAAAATCTGCGGAATCAGAAAATTGCACAAGCTCTCATTTTTCGTGTAGTCAAAAACTATTGAGATTTTGGTTACATATTGTTATTTCACATTTTATATTATATTTATTTTTTTATATTAAGTAATGACCAGTGTAATGAACGGCATTGAAGGAAACGACTGAGTTTTTCTATCGCAAAAAGAAATGGAAAAAATTTTGAAAATATTCATTTCACGATACACAATCCTGAAAATTATAGTCGTATAGGACACATTAATCTGCGAAACTGACAGAATGACATCTATCTCAAATAAATAAGGATAAAAGCATATTACCTCAGCTTTTAATATAGATCTAGTAATAGTCCATATTACAAATTATGTTTTTCGGGATTATATTTTCGAGTCAAATTTCTGATGAACTCAAAGGAGATATTACCAACATCAGAAAAATGTATTTTCAATGAGGGTTTTGAGCAGAAAATTTAAACGCATGACCTCTGTCTTCACTCACAAGATGATAATTATTTATTTACTTCTGTGAGTCTCATATTTTTCTAATAAAAATAACATGTAATAGCTTTTTGTTTAAGCTAATTTTTTTACACAATTTATCCCATGTTCTTTGATCTCATGCATTTTTTTGCTCTGATATTAAATATCACATTTTCAATATAACTGCATTAATCACGAGTATATATATATATTTAACCGATTAATTAATTGAACTGATCTGACAGCAAATTGGTTAATAGATAAAACAGATTTATTCATCCTGTGAATAAAGAAGCCGTTATAAATATTTGAAATTATTTATAAAATTCTTGTCGATTTCGTATTTATCATTGTTGAGTAACATAAATATACCAATCAGGGCTTTAATAAGTTTAAAAACAATATATTTTATTTGTGCAAGAAACAATTTTACCAACTCGATAGGATTTAGCAAGCCATCTTAACCTTTCTGCCATAATGAAATATTAAACGTGAATGTTTTATTATCATTTGTGGAATAATTATTTTAATGGCAGGAATAAATTAAAGGAATGCGAAAGGTTTCATATTTAATTATTCCAGTTATGTGTTAAGGGAATTCAGTAAATGAGTTGTTAACATTTGCCGGAATGTTGCAAACCATTATCCTGTTGTTGCCTTTATGGAAGAAAATTAAATCTTCCTTCAATTTAAAAGCGTCTTTGTTAATATATTACCAATTGCCTACCTGAATTTATAGCGGAATTTAAATTTTTTATAATCCACCGAAGCGAAACATTCCTATTAAAAAAAAAGGACGATTTTTATAATTACTATAATTTTTAATACATAAAATACGATAAAAACTATCCCCTTAAATAAATAACTTACAATTATAATTTTCCTACATTAAAAAGGATTGCTTCTTTGTTAAGGAGAATAAAAAAATTGAAAAAGTATTTGCTTTTATGATATTTACGGGATTCTGATTTTTTTTTTCTGCAGTTTTTGATCTTCTCGTTTCGTTTAGAAATTTCTTTTAAATTTTTCAAAACGAAAAAAATTTAATTCTTCATGAAAAAGTTTTTGAAAAATCCATGGCACTCTTTGAAAATGCTCTAAAATTTTCCTCGGCAAATTTGATTTTTACATGATTGCTTATAATGTGTATTGGTATCAATTTTTTCTTTTTTATTAAAATTTTTTTAGCAAGATACAAATATCTTTTTAATACGGAAAAAACCCTGCGGATTTTTTTTTAAAATGCAGCTCACAACATCAAAAGGAATTATAATAACTGCAGTAATGAATTGTAGATAGTGGCGATTAATTACGTTAAACTCTTACATATATATGGATCCTATAACTCTTCAATACAGATGGATGTTTGTAAGCATGAAATTTTTGAACCTTATCGTAAATGTGTTTTCATCTGACTGAATATGTTTTTTTGCTAATGTTAATTTTTAATTTTTAATTCCAACTGCAGATGTCAAATGCCAAATTTTCTGAGTGCACACACTCATCTGAATTTCATTCATTCTGAGTTCATCACACCCTGAGTGCAATTTTAACAGCCAGGCGAATTGAAGTCAAAGTGGAAAATATTTAAATCTGAAAATTTCAATATAAATCCAGGAGATGACCATAATTGAATCATCAAGCAATGAAATTAAATAAAAATGAAAGACAACTGAGTTTAAGGGAAGTCAATACCAGCGGAAGTCAGTCGGCGGAAAATTTGCAAAGGAAACAATGATTTATATTTTACAGTACATCAGATTCACTTTTATCTCTTTTTTTTGGCAAACGAAATTCACGACAGCGCTTCAAATGAGGTTTCGGGTGATAGTTTTCGGTATTTTTCTCGAAATTCCTACCTTCAGGTTTTTGGATCAGGAATTCCTGAACTCTTTTCCTAAGCTGAAATACGCAATACATTCAAGTTTTAAAAATATCAATTAGCTTTTAATTGTAACAAACCCGAATGCGAATGACAGATAAGTAAGGAGTAAAACTGAAGATTATAAATCTTCTTCCGGTGTCCGAAGCAGGCAAAACTTTTATGTTAAATGTAATAATAGCTCTATCTATCACATGTAAAATGGAGTTTTAAAGAGTGAAATGCTTTGGAAATTTGCCCGAAGACGACTGAAAATCAAACTAAACACCGAATTATTTCCTCGTTACTCCATTGAAAATTGAAAAAAATAAGATTTCGTTTTAAATAAATTTGCTTCGAGCAATAATTACTTCAGAGCACGATGGATGACTTCCTCTCAATGAAAGCTGCTATTTTGCCAGAGGATAGGATATTGCTTTTAACAATATCCTTTACAATGAAACAGTAAGAACAGTATTTTTAAATTTTCAGTCGAGCATAAATGACAATAGTGACTTCATCTACAGCTCTGACATGCACGTCCACCATTTTTCCTTGCAAATAAGTTCTTTTGATGCTCAGTCAAATAATTCAAAAGGTTTTTTCATTTTCTAATCATCTTCCTTTTTTTTTTATTCGAATATTCGAAACAGAAAAAATAAAAAAATCATACGACACAATCGAGATATAGATTTCAGTCTAACCTTATGCGTCGATAAACTAAAAATGGAGATTCGCAAGTCACATCCAAAGTGGTAGCAGAATAAAGTACTACCAATGATCGTCATTTACGGCAGTAAAGAAAATAGTGTTTTCATAAATGATTTCTACGGAAATAATTCAACTCCATCAATATCAAACTATCCGTGAAGCCTTATTCTGTTAAAAATTTCCCAAATTATGGGCCCATTTGCTCAAATAAATTTAAAAAGTTTTCATTCCAAAGTGATGATCTCTTTTTTTTTTTTTTAAAAGAAAACGGTTAAGACTGGAATGAAAAGCAAGGAATATCAGATGTCGGATTTTAGAAAGTGATCTAAAGTTTCATTTATACTTGAAAGATTCCTTTTATTTAGAGAATGAATTACTGAAAAGAAGACATATTGGAAAAAGAAAGATTCAATAAATCTAAATTATGAAACGAATCGAAAACCTTTAGTTATGCGGTGAAAATCGTGAATTTCTCATATTTAAAGATTACGTTTTCTCACGGACCATCAGGGGATTTAATAAACATCAAGTATTCACGTCAGGTATCACATTAAAAAAATTATTTTTTGTTACCGTCACATATAATTCCTTTTTCAGGTATTCGATCTTATACATAATCCTAATATAATTCACCGGTTGTTAAATTAAGATTTTATTCCTTTAAAATACACGGTATAATATTAAACCACTGATTTTTAATAATTCTCATGATATTATCCGAGATTTGAAATCTCTTTCAGGGTTAACAATTTGAATTGCTCAATAACTTTAAAATACGCTCTGCAACTGTCTAGACTCAAATCATTCAATTTTAAAAGAATTTAAAAGTCAAATTGTCAATTCTCAGCACATTTTGTGTTTTCCAAGACGAATCTTAGAGGACGAAGGAAAGATAATTCACTTTCAACTTAAATCAATAAATCTAGCAACATCTAGATTGCGATAAATTTTTCATCACCGTGAATGGTAAACTTTTCAAGTCACCCTTAAAATGTATTTCATTTGTTAATTTCAACTGACTAAGTTTTTGAGCTAAAACATAAACGAAATTATATCAGCTCGTTAAAAGATTACAAAACGAAAATTCAATTAATTATTAAATTTAAATTTATTTAATAATTTCAACGCAATAATAATAATAATAATAATAAAATTTAAACCCTAAAATCATTTCACAAGATTATATAATTTAATTGTTTTTTTCAGGCTTGCGTAAGATTGCACGTTCATATATTTACATCGCGTAGATATTTTGTAGGAATTGCTATTTCAACTTAATCTTAATCTATTACCAGTTTTCCCTGCCGTGATTCGAGTATTAAGTGATCTTTGAGCTGTTTCCGATTTTAGGTTGGCATTTTTAGGTTTTTGAAATACAGTTTTACGGGGCAAAGTTTCCAAATAACGGGTATTTTTTATAATTTTTAGGTTATTTCAGAAAATGAAAGTCTCTTCTCAAGCGCTACAATATCCACATATATTGAAGTTGGTTTAGGGAACAATCCCCGCCGGAGTCAATTTAATATCCTATTTATATACGGATCTTAATCTTCGCATTTTCTTTTACTTTAAGCAGAGCCTTTATTGCATCTAATCATTTTTACGGACCGTAAATATCCATTTCACGAAAAATATTCGTAATCGACAATGAAAATTATTTTCAGAGTAACATTACAATATGTAATTATGAAACGTTCGCATTATTTTTGAATTCGTTTCGTGAACTGTTATGTCCAAATTATGCTTCGATCCTTCTGTTTTCACATCTTATAACCTTAAACAACATCATTAACAATATATATGTATAAATTATCTCCATATTTATAGCGCCATTCCAGTGGGTGGATGTAATTATTATCTTTTCCAACTTTCGCATTTCTTTCTAGCTCAAGAAGTTGCTTCCCGAATGAATGACAAATCCCCTTATGAACTTTCAACGTTCAAGAAAGAAAATAAAGCGATCGGATTTCGACTGTATCACTGATGGAAAAGGGGAAAGAACAAGGGAAAAGTTGATATTCCATTTAATGAAACCTTTTATGCACAATTTCTGGTCTTCTACATAGCTCTCTTCCATCTTAAATGACAGGAACGTCAAAAAAAGTAAACTAAATTATCTGAAGAAAAAAAAAAATTTGTCTTCCTAATTCGCTTTGTTCAACCAAACAGCAGTGGCGCCAATCTTTTTAATTTGCTGAAACTTTCCGGTGACGCAACTTCCTTCGTAATGGGCGCTCGCAATGTAAACAAACAAATGTGACCTTGAAAATTTATCTCACGCCTTTGGTAATAACGCCATTAACCCTTCACAACCGCAGCCACAACTTGTGCGGATTACATTCGTAACATTATCGCCTGATGTGAAATATATCACTTTTTTTCACTCACAACTGCAAAGATCAGAACAAAAACTCGATAGAAAATCGATTGTTAATCGACTATCGACAAAACGCGTGATGCGAGAGATTGATCTCTCCGCCTGCCCTAAATCACACACATAATTGTTAGTTGCACTGTTAGCTTTTTCCATACGGCATAATTCCCCTAAGTCGGGAAATTAACTAATAAATAAAAAATGAATCAAATGCGATAATTTTTCCTTTAAGCAATATCATGCCAACACCGTATTTTTTCTTGTTTTCCTACGGACGAACTCGTAAACCACTTTGCCGATATAAAATAAGTTTCGCCGATTGTTATTGCTTTTTTACAGTGTAAGATTTTACGAGAATTATAATGAAGTGCGTGCGAGCAATGAGATTCTCGATATATTGCGAGAGCCGTTTTCATTTTAATAATATTTACATTTTTGACATCGACTGGAGCTTAATTCGAAATATATTTGACGGGAGTAAAGCTCTTTATGCGCAAAACCTGAATCGCTTCCTAGCCAGATTCATAACATATTTCGAACTGAATTAAATATAATTCAAGGAAAGGAAATTATCTGTTTCCCTTGAATTCTCGAATTGGTAAAGATACATACTGGAAAATGGAAATTTCCGCAGAATTTCTTGAAAATTAAATACCGAATTCTCATTTGGCTTACGCATTCTCATGCATTCATTTAGAAACATGCAAAAAAATTTTTCAACCTGTTCTTCATTAATCTCACATCTGATTATTTTGCTTTTTATTCAGATTTTACAGGTTTGAAAATAGGGTTCGTGCATTATTGAAGCCGAACAAAAGAACCATTCATTGACAACCATCCCTACATCAAAGAATGGGAATCATCCCTGCATGATCCCGCTTCTGCAGCATAAGGGGGAATCAGATAAGGGGAAAAATCACCCTTTTTCATCTAACAATAGAGTAATTTGCGAACGGTATCAAATCTTTTTCTGTTACAATGGAAAAAAAATGTTTGAAACTTAAAGTGGCTCAGAGAAAGAAACCAGTCATTGTGAAGTGGCACAGAGTCTTAAATCATACGTGAAACTAACCTGTAATCTTTTGGTTTTTAATTGTCAATCGAGAAACTTATATCGCAATCACGGCACGTCTACTTGACGATCATAAATATCTTGTTTTTCACGTTGGATTTCACCATATTGGATTGTTTGTTCACAATATTGATAGACGGGGCGAAAAATTCAAATCGTTCTCCCGACGAACGACAGAATTATGCATTAAGATCGAATAACGAGAAACGATCTTTCTTCCTTTAGTTTGATCTATTTAGAGTGGTCCCGATTAATTATTTCGGCACTCTGCCTTTATATTTTGTGAATTCGATCTCGTCGTGTCATGATTCACAGCTTTCCGTGTAATATTTACGACACAATTTGCTGAAGAAACTTCTCCCGAATTAGATAATAATCATTTTATTTATATATTTATACTTCACATGAATTTGCGTTGCCGCTTCCAACTTTAAGTCGGAATGGAAAGATTTTCTCCACGCCATTCTCTTGCCATTGTCTATATCCTTCTTGCAAAATTAAGTAAGCGGGAATTTTAGACTCCCATTGTACCCCAGTTCTCATGGAAAGTCCGTGCTTAGTATTTGTTTTGCGGTTGCATTCCGACAGAGCAAAAGATCAGATTTTAATTATTTCAGTGGCGAACATTCCAGAAGTAATGAGTTCTGTGACTTAGCTGGATTTGGATCTTTTCAAGCTGCGATAGAGTTAAATGAGAATCCGGAACCTGCTCGTAGGTACTTTTCATTTCACTTGTAAACCCATCGATACCTGGAAAAGGCTTCCGTATGGTGCAGCATCGTTGAAAGGCATAACATTCGAAACGTTATTGGACGCAATTCTGTTATAATTGAAAGCACGCATCCGTAATATGATGTACAACATGCGGATATAATGTAATTGTTTTCTGTTTTAAACCAATCTCGATTCCAACTTATACATTCAGCGTATTATAATCGGTACATTGGTATTAAATCGTGTAAAATAGTATGAAAATATAAATATCGATGTAACTCAAAATGTCTCGATTTTCAGCGCATGATGTTATGATAAAATACAACGAAAAAATATTCGCTTTTTAAAACAACGGCTTTATGCTGTTTCTAATACAATCAACATTGCACGTTAATCCCGAATTTTTAATATCTCCAGGCTAATGTAAATTATACACACAACGAAATGAATATTTTTTAATCATAAAATGGATACTTAATAATTCTTCCAATAACTTCAGACGTAAAATTGCTTTGAGTATTTTCCGTGGTACGGAGATAAATGAGTCTTTCTTTTTCTCCGGGGGATGCCGGTCATTTAACCTTTAGAGAACCGAATGAAAGTATTAAAGGTACCTGAAACTTAAGTGATTATATTTCACCAAGTTTGAATCTTTCTAAAGCCGTCGGCAATTTCACATTTTTAATGATGATCGGGAAATAAGTTAAAGCTATGTACAAAGGCATCTTACTAAAATTCCAAAATATCTCTCCCAGCCAACTTCTCATTCAGTGATTAGGTTTTCAATATTATTCCGAAAGAGTGAGCAGCAAAGATTACAGCAAAGCCCCAACTTACTGAGATATAAAGCGTAATTTTCCCACAGATATTCTACAGACGAACTGATTCAAAATTTTGAATCTAGTTCTTTCCATGCAGTTTCTCACCTCGACTGACTGAAGTAGGGTTAGGTTGTTTACTCATATATCGACTTCATGTATTTAACAGAAGCGATCAGATTTTATGCAAAAACATTTTTGAAAATAAATTCATCTTTTTTAAATGATAAAGCAAAATTCATTTTACCCTTTTCATTAGATTACAGATGGTAATATTTAAAATATTTGAGACGGTTGCTGCATTATTTTGCATGGTCGGGCATGTGGGGCTCCTTTAGGAAAAATTACCGGTTCACCGACAGGTTAAAATAAATAATTGAAGACATATCAGAATTTTTGAAGAAAGGCCGTTAGAATAACAAAACTAAAACGACATTTTTTGAAACAAGCATTGAATGAAATTTCAGCAGCACATTGTTTTGTCACACGTGTTTACCACAGGAATGAAATAAATGAAGAAACATACTGCTGAGCGTGACTCCTCACTAAAGGAAATCCACAGGAGAGATCATGTTGTAACTATATATTTTTTCATTTAAAATGTGACACTTTTTTCGGATGGTTATCGAGGAATGTTGAAAGTTGCGTAGTTGGTCTTCGCGTTTATAATTTATGTTCCTAATATTTAAAAAAATAAAAAAATAAAAGGAAGCCGAGAATAATGTAAAAGTCTCTCTTGCGCATAAATCAGGCGAATTTAGAGGAGATCTATTTGAAATCATTTTCCTACTACTAACGCATCCGGGTCGGGAAATAAATTTTTCAAAAGCTGGAAGTCTTATCTCGACCTGGAAGATGCAGTTGGCGCCCCGCAGAAATGTGATCTGATGCGAAAGATATCGAGGATTGCTGTTTTTTTCGATTACATATTGAAGTCATTGCCTTCCTTCATCGTTGATAAATCCTTATTAGTTTAAAGATTTTAATTCCCTAAAAATACTCCATTATATTAATACAAGGATATTATTTCGGCGGCCATTCCTTTTTTGAACCTCTGAAATTTGTCATTCGTTCGAGGAGTCGTCATGTATTTTTAAATAATAACGATTGCTGTCAATAATCGTATCGGACGTAGGATTAAAGTGGCGCAATCAATGTTTAAAAATATTAGGAGTAACCTCTTAAAAGCATTATTCAGTTCCATCGATGAAACTTCTCCAAACCTGAATCCCGGGGGTGAAAAGGAAAAAAAGGAAGATTCTTTGGAATGCAGCAATCGGATTAATTGCTCTTCAGATCTGGAATCTTCCCCTAAAGTCCTGGAACAAGACCCGGGAAAATGTTTGACCTTTTCAAATACAAAGCTGACATTGTGAATATGGAGCAGCTGGAAGACATGGTTGTTAAAACAGGTTGCTAATGTCGATCCCTGATTTTTTTCTGATTGACTAAAGGATCGAAATACACTAATCCTATATCAAGTTAGGGTGCGAATGGGGGTTACGCAGACAAAAAAAATATTGTATTTCTTTGTCGTAAAGCACTCAGGGGGTAAAACTATGCTAATCTGTTACATGTCAGAAGTAATTCAAGCAGATGATCATTCAAGAGCGTTGTACAAGTAACCACTGAGCGAGCACTCTAATTGGATTAAATAACCGATTTACAGAAGAGGAAAAAAAAGAAGCGGATTATCCGAAAAGCATTAGCGTTTGCAACGAACGTGTCTGTTGAGAAAGAACGAACGTGCTTCCAGGTGCCTCCTATGCGTTTAACGACGAACTGATTGATTCTTTCTATCCCCGCACAAAATGCAAATTAAATATTCTCCTTCCACATAATTTCAAACTTTGCACAGCTTATTTCGACACTGACCTGATGAAGCTGCGAATATTTGATCGTAAAATGAGCTACAGCATTGAGAGACTGGAAGCGAAATTCGGTTTCGATTCATTAATCGAACAAAACAAACTTTCGTTTGGCTTTGTACCCGTGTAACTGAATTTTTCCTTCGCGACAGGAATTTTTTATTAGTCTTAGGGTGATTGCATTTCAGAAAACGTTTAATTCTCAAACCTGCAATGATTTTTTTCTTTTTTATTTATAAAGCTTTTCTTTAAACATTACGATAAATTTCTTTAGCGTTTTTCTCCTTACGCAGCAACTTCTCCCCCGTCTATTTTACTTAATTTCAAAACTTAAATTGTTGTTCACGTCTTTTACTAAGTCCTGTTTTTATTTCATATTAATTTACAACAATAAAGTCAGTGCCCCAATCGTTACTTTCGAACAGCTGCACTCTGTCTCGATGATTTGTACATTTACGAAATTTTCCCCATACAATCGACTCAATAGGTGACATTTAAACGCTCTCGAGAAGTTTTCCATTCAAACAATTCGGCATCGAAAGCACTCAACAACTTCATACGAAATTTTTGCTAAAATTTACTCCATCAAAGCACCCTTGCGTCAGTTTCATAGCTGCGAAAGCCGAGCAGTGAATTTTGACTCTGCGAGCCATAAATCTTATTAGTTAATTAAAATATGCAGAATACAAGTGAAGGTGGCAGATACGCGAAGAGATTCATTATAACGAAGGAGGAAGGAAAAGTTTGCTAAAAGTAAAAATCTTTTATTAAGGAGTGTTTTTCCTCGGTTATGAATGGAGTAAGGCACCGTTTTCCGTGGAGACACTCGGTCCGACTGGAGCCGACGCTTTGAATGCTCGAACAGCTCATGTCGATCGCTTGCCTGCAGAACATTCCACCGTAAATAGAAAGAAACCCACTTCAAAAAAGTCATTATAGTATGAGATGTTTTTATTTAGAAATCTGCCATTGCCGGGCTTAAACTTTGCATTACAATTAATTAAATCGATTCAATAAAAATGGCTTATGATACTACTTGTGCTGTCTGAAAATGAATTCGTCGAACGGCTTTTGTTATTATTTGTTATAAATATCATGATGTTTGGCAAAATGTGCTTCGCTCAATTTGGATTTTTCAGTCAGCAGTCCAATCGATTACGACTTCCATCTTTTGACGCTTTCTCCCATTCGATGCGTTCCCGGTGAATGATAAAAATTTTTCTCTTAAAATTAACCGAACCGATCGTTATATCAGATAAATAAATTCGATTTATCAGGACTTCGCCCGAATTAAACTTCTTCCATTCGAAAGCAAATAATGGCGTAGTTTCCCGATCTTGAGTTTAGCACATGATGTGAAGAGAGGTCTCAATGTTCTATCATTTTTTTTCAGGTAATATCCATTCGGGATTTCAGATTGTACAATTTACGCTGATGTGATATTTTTCCGTAAGCATCGAATCGAGAAACGTAAGTCAAAAGCTCTCAAAGTTCGGTTAATTTGCACGAGTGCGACAGACGCTGCCGAATTCCGAAACGTTAACTTTGATCCCTTGGCTTCGGGCCCCGGTAAATTGAATATGTTCGGACTGAGGATTTGACCACAATGAAGATTGAAAGCGAAATGAGTTTTTCCCGCATTCCTGGCATCGACCAGTTAGCGCATTCGTGTTTCATAAATTATTTTGTATGAATAAAAGAAAATTGAATTTTTCGAGAAGGCGTCGACAGCAGAATTTGCCTGAGGGATTGGGATCCGAACAAGATGAATTTCAAAAAGATCGCTCACGGAGATGAATATTCTCGGGCCCAAAAGATGGAATGCCGCGATTCCCCGGAGGGGCAACATCGAACTCGTTCCACAGAAAAAGGAGAGATAGGATTTAACCTCCTGCTGCACCCGAGTGGAAGATTAAAAGAGAAGAACAGGAGATGGATAACATGAGCTTTTTATCAGTTATAAAATTACTTTTAAAGCATTGGTAACGACGGGGGGAAAGGAGAATAATCAAATATCAGATAGGATGCTTAGATGGAGATTTAAAAACAACGAATCTTAAAGGAAAAGTTCCTCCTTGTTCGGGAAGAAAAAGAGCTTTTAAATATTTTTCTCATTGCAGTTTCAAAATGAAAAATTCACATGCCATTATCGAAGTTTTTCCCAAGTTCCTCCCTTTCGAAGTTTCATTGAGAATTTACCGTTTTAACCGAGCACGTCGAAAATTCCGTTAACGAAGAAAAAAACCCGACAGAATTTGATTCAGTGGAATGCTTTTGATGCGAAAAGGCAGGAGTTCATTTCTTATGGAGGAACCTAAAACGCAACTTCATAAATCGGGAAACAGAAAAGGTCGTGAAACGCGAGGAAAACCGGAGAGGTAGGCTTGTATAAATCATGGCGACATCCCTCCCAATTATGGAAATTACCATTTTCGCGAACAAGACCAGATTTCCGGAGACGAAAATAAAGAAATTTCCTTGCGGAATGGGTTAAAAAGCTGCGGCGCTCCCAATTTTGACGGGCAGCAGTGGGTACCAACCTCGGGCACCTTCCTCGTCTCCTACGGAAGAAGGGAAATTTTTCCCCCGTCCATGAGTTCGGGATTTAACTTATACGAATTTTAAGTCATAAAAAGGGGACTCTTCGGATAAATACCAGGACCGTGAAGTTGCTGAAATATTTCGATAACAGTCTATGAAAGAGGAAGTTGATGTAGGTCTTACTTTTCACTTAGTTCCTACTGAATCAATTTTCAGACGGTGAAAAATCTTCGTTTTGAGATTGATGACAAGGAGGATTGAAGAGGTGTGCTGAATTATGCATGAATGGCAAGAGTTATGCGATTTCGGTCACATTTTCGGAATAACCTGTTGGGCGAATAAATCTTAAGCAAGAGTATTTATAGCGAAAACCTTTCGCAGAACGGGAACGATTCGGGCGCCGCAGCATTTTGCTTTACCCCGGAGCCAAGAATAAGGGAGCGGCAAATTGTAATAGATGGACCGTCCCCGAGGGGCCATGCTTGACGGAGACCGGTACAATGCGACAGCGAGAAAAATGTCGTTTTCCAAGCTACTTGTTACCATTAAGAGGGCCAATTTTGGCTTCTTTTGTTCTTAATCTTTCACCGGGAAAGTTCTGGGAGAAGTTACGGAAAAATTGCTGTAGTTTCCCATAGCGAGGAGACAAAATGAACAGCCGCTTCGGATCGGCCACGTATCACCGGATAACCATGTAGTTAGAATGTTAACCTTATTTACGTCCATCCTAACCTGAGCCGTTTTACCACTGCACCGTGCTTGCTGATATGTTTCAGTGCTAAGGATCAGTGAGCGCAGATCAATTTTTTCAGTTTGATTGAAGTTTATCCGATCCTTGGTATGCATCCATCGTAAAAATCCCAAAGCGAAAACATTAAAGGAATGCGCGTTTTATATTTATAGCTCGAAAAGCTCTCAGAGTAAATTATCTATGTATGAGGGAACCGGCGCAGTTCGCTTCTTTTTCCATTTTCCGATTAAGACTTACGTAAAATATTTTTCATCTAACGAATTCTCGCCAGGATGCGTGACATTGCTGCATGAATAGCGTAAATTGTGGAAAAATTGAAAACGGTTTCCTTTTGGGGTTTCCTTCATTGTTGCACATGCAGGTAACTCCATTCCAGAATACCTATTAATTATACGGTTTAAAATGTATTCCGTATGCTAACTGCAGTCTGGGATAAATTATATAGAAAATAATAATTTGTTATACGTAAAAGAGTCTCGTTTTGTTATTTCAGCAAAAGCTTATTATATTATAATAGCGTTCAGAAATTAATTTCTACTTTCGAGTGTTTAATTACTCGAAAGACTTTGCTTAAACTTCATAAATAAGTTTTTAAATTAGTTTTCGATATAATTTTATTCCTTTGGATGTCATTCCATCCTTCAAATGATTGAAGTACATGTCTTCAGGTTAGATTATACATAAATAATTATCTAAGTAATTTCTGGATTGTTTTCGAGCAAGGTAACCCCATTGGTATTGTTTAAAAAAAAATGTCCGGGGTTTCCGTACGACGATTCATTGGATGCTCCGTCTGTTGAGTGATATACGATCATTTATTTTTACTTGAATTTGGTCGAGGGTATTTTTTCATCCCCTTCTTATTTCATACATTTATCACTTGTCAAAATCTTCAAAAATGAAAGCTCTAAGATCTGACAAGTAATGAAAAATGAGATCTTCAACAGGTTGCACGGGAGAAGATCCGAAAACCACGGCCTTTGGGATCGAAGAAGTGACCAGGGTGAAATGGCTGACGTGAAAACTGTGAAACCCCTGGACGAAATTTTCATCGTTCGATGCCCGATTCTCCTTCACCTATTCGCCAACGTCAAAAAGTTGGCGATGGAGAAATATGGTGATGGCCGATGGTGCACGGAAAGCAACACAAAAGTTCATCAATTATACGAGGGCACCCTCATGCCGCATTTCCATTTCCCAGGGTATATATATTTCATTCCCTTGTTTTATTATTGAACGTTCTGGCCGGTGCGCTTTATAAGAAACTAATATTAAATATAAAACTTTGCATGAAAGCGCTTTTATTGAAAATTTTATCGACTATGAAAAAAACGTATCCCTTTGTTTATATTTCTTTACAGTTAAATAAATTCATCAGTAATTCATCGACCAGAAAAAATAATTTTTAGCTGTACGCTAAAACGCTGACACACGCCCCAAAAGTGAAGTTATAGATGTTTGCCATTCTTTTCGAAAAACATACGTAAAATCTTTGCCGTCTTGTATAAGATTACCAAACTGGGATTATAAATATAAATGCTCGATCTTTTTTTCGTACAGCTTTTTAAAACGTTTGCGACAGGGCAAATTTCAGCAAGGTCTCAGCCTCAGCAATCAACAGCTCTCCAGCCCGTGACTGAAGCAAAAGGAACAGATAAGTCGAATTCGGCTCTTTCAGTTTCCAGCGCAGGATAATAAGAATGAAATATTTTTAGGGAAGGAGAGTTCGCCGGGGGTGGTAAACAAACATTATAGACTGATGGAAATATGTATGTGAGCTGTAATTCTAAAAAGTGACCAGATGTAATTTTAAGCAACCACCCCTCCGGGTTTTCACACCCTTAACAAAATCGGAATTAATACATCGCCAGCTGTTAGAAATTTAAATAACGTGGGGTTAAGTATTACACGGCTTAAATGATGCTTTTTTTGTTAGATTGCAGATTAGGTGTATACATCCAAATAAACCAGAAACTGGCTTCGATGGAAATCGTGAATGGATGTCCAAAATGTTACGGTTTTTGTGAAATCTCTGCTGTTGGACTTAACCCCTTCACGAAAAACGTAAAGATCATCTTTTGGCGAAGAACACAAGCAGCCACCTTTTTCGTTAACCATTCTGGGCAATGTTAGATTTTGGCATATCCCTCTTGGGTACGTTCGAATTTTTTTTTCGGTTTTATCTGCGTGTTACCACGTAATCAAATACATACACCGTAAATAATAACAGTGTCAGTCCAGCATAAATATTTATTCCGTCTTTCGAGAGAACTTAATTAACTTGTCTGCCAATTTTCAAAATATCGCAATTTGGTGCACCGCAAAGAGGTCGAGACACCGAATGTGTTCCGCGGATGTTAACTCATGCTTTATGCTGAAATATTTCTAATGATGTTAATATTTTATCTAAACTAAAAGTGACCAACGCGCATAGAATTTCAATTCCAATTCAACCTTTTACGACAGCACCTAACATTCTCCGGTACCTTTCTGAATTCATCCGCAGTATGTTTTCGCTATTTCATATTTATGATACGCCGCCAGCTTAAGATCCTGTCTCAGACAAGTTTCTGTACTTATGATTAATTGAGTCAACATTGCAAACGAGCGTCAGATCTGATATTCTCTGCGGGTTTTCCACTGCGTCTGAATCAAATTTGTCTGCCATTTCAGAAACGTCATACGTTCAAAAATTACGCTATGTGACGGGTAAGAACATCAATCCTTCTTTTTATAGGTACCATCAGAACGAAATTTCGAAGTCTGTGCAGTTTGCATTTTTAGGGTTTGATGAGAAAAAAAAAAGTTTTTTTTTTTTTTTATATCTTCCACGTTCTGCTTGTTTGGATCTACGATTCGAATCTGATTATTCTGACATAACAATTACCCACATAATACGCTTATCAAATATTGCAACATCGTTTCAAGCGAGGGAGTTTTGTTTGATCTATCAAACGATGTGATACGTAAAAAAAAATCCATTGAATTGCATGCTCCTATTACTACCAATCACCATTCTGAGAATAATTAAAAATTTATTTCTGCGTCTAAGTCCTCCAATCTCGTTACTATTATCCATCCCTTTGTACGAACGGATTACGGGATTAAAAGGGACGGCAAATAGAGAAAATGATAAAAACTTTTGTTATAATCTGACAAAATGTGTATGTAGACGTATAAAAAGTTTTATGATTCCACTAATAAGCGCGTCTAACTTATTGCATCTATCATCGGCTTCTTTACTGATACACCAACCCTCACGTGATGTTCTGCCGGTTTTAAAGCAGAGATCAAGATTTCCTTCTTCTTTTTTGCAAATTATTCGTTTTATAATTGATAATAATCGATAATCGATGAAAGTTAAGTTATTCACTTCGACAGGGTATTGTTCCCATCGAGAAGCGGAAAGTCAACTTTCGAATATCTGCCGTCGTCGACAAAAATGGAATGATCCACTAAAAATGATGCTCGGTTTTTATGTAAAAGAAACATCAAAACACTCTCTCTGCCATTGTGGATGGATGGAATGAAATTTTCCTGTATGTGAAATTCGAGAAAAACGCGGAATGAAGATGGTTGAAATATCGTTACGGAAGTTGTCAGATGTGGAAACAGTGATTATGGACGAAGGCTTTTCACACTTAAACTTTAACACCCGAAAAAAAAACATCCGTCAGGAACGATGATTACATTCATTTTCGATATCATTATAAAAGTAACGCTTCGACAAAGTGAAACGGCACACAATCCGTATACATGAGAAAAGTAAATAAAGCAAGAACTTTGTGGAAATGTAAAAGCTCCGAATTCATAAAGTATGCAACGACACCCGTGATTGAACTTTCCCTAAAATGAAACTTTTAACCTTGTTTATTGTAACACCTCGAGATATTGCAGATTTTAATATTTCTCCCATGCGTCTTTAGTAGGGAATGTCTTTGTATTTTGTCATGAAGCGTCGCAATTCCGAAACAATGAAAATGCCGAAAGCATAGAGACCTCCGAGGAAAGTGGGGCAAAAACCCACCTGGGTTACAGTACGTGACACTGATCCAGGTATATTTCCCCATGATAAGAGAGCCTGGTCATAGGAGACTATACGTTTGTATATATGTGCATTTCCTTTTCCGAAACGTGAAATTTCAAATGTGTGAAGATTTGACCGAAAGGGGGAAAAAAAAATCTCTTTAAATGTTTCTCCACCGATATTTACATCCTTCAGACGATTAGAAATTCGGTATATTATCCTTCCATCTTATTTGAAAAATTTATCGGGGGATTCCTTTCTAAAAGCAGAGGTAACTGAAAGTACAAAAACCTTTTTTGCGGTACATCTCACAGCAGACGCTTTAACCCGTGTGAAGCAAACTGATTTACATATGAGAAAATGAAAATTATAACAGAGGGACCGACAGAAGAATTGAAAGAGTGACGCATGAAAAGTAATTCTCTCTCTTTCTCATTTCGCTTATTATTCCTGCACAAAAAATGCGGTTTTGTGCGCTTGACGGCAAAGGTACGAGGTTTATAAAAAAAAATTTTTCTGTATTTCTAAAAAGCAGCTACGAACGAACAGAAAGCGAGATCCTCCTCTCGAGCTTTGCCGCGCTTTGCTTCCGAAAGCTCCTTACTGCTCGGGATTTTAATTTAGACTCATGTCATACGGTCGCGGGCACCGACTCCGTCCAGTGGTAATTAAAACCGAAAGCTTGCAAAATTCACCGTTTTTCCACAGCCCAGGTAAGGAGATCCCAAAGTCGTTTCATTCACAGTCGGAAATGAACTCTGCAACGTACGGTGGAAATCAGGAACATTCAATGTTCCCGAAACAATTGGCCGGAGATATGCAGAAGATGAGAATGCGATGCTAGCCAAAAATTCTATCGGAAAAAGAAAACAACGAAAATCTGGAGAAAGATCTAAGCAGTGCTCAAGAAGAATAAGCAGCGTTTAATTAGATTGCAGAGAACGAAAAGGAGTCAATCGACAAAAGTTTAAAAAGCTACATTCGCACATATATGTAGCTCTGTATTATTTGCGAAGGAGCGGGTACAGCCTCTAAGATTTTGAAAATAGGAGCGAAATACGCGAAATTAACATAAAAGTTTTGGGTCTGTGTTGAACCGGCGGAAACGGATCCGAGCCCGATGATCCCGGGCTTCCTCCGGCAGAGATCTGCGCTGAATCTCTCGTGCAATCTGACATAAAAAAAACATGGCGAAAAGTTGAACTGCACTTTTTTGGAAAGCAAGAGAAGGAAAAATTTCCAAAATCTATAAATTTACCCGATATATTTCAGGTACATTCGAACGCGATGGGGATGGTCTTGTGCGTGAGGGGCGGAAAAAAAAAATGAAAATTTTCTTTTGCACACGAAACGGAAAGCAATTTCCCAGTTGAGCAACAAAACATTTGTTCGTCATTATTAGATATTTAAGATCGTCTAAGCGTAGTTTCAAGATGCGGGAGTGAAAATTTCAAATGTACGAAGGAAGATTGGCAGCCCTGAGGGAGGAAATCCTTAGAAAAGAAACAAGTAAAAGCCGGAAGTCAAGATGAAAAGTTAATTCCCATTCTTCGGTTATTATTAAATGACAATTTCCCGAATGCGTGAGGCGACTTTTCCCTTTTCAGATAATTTTTTCGGAAGCCATCTTAAATGAATGGTTTTCCCGTATGTAAACGTCGCGGTTGAAAAATTAAAAATACCGGAGAAAAAGAGAAATATATGAAAAAGCAAAAGACATCGGAAAAAAACCCGAATTTTCGTGGACGATTTTCATGCAAATGGCCAATTCCTCGCTATAAACGGAATGAATAATTTAATTCAGATAGTGATCTGACTAAAAGGCTTTCCACTTTTTATTTTGCCGTTGCTCTGACGCTGCTGCGGTTAAAAGGCCCAAATTGTAAAAGACTTAGATTGCCATTAGATAAAAAATAAATAAAAAAAAACCGGGGCATTGTTTGGTCCACGAATGTGGACATTTCACGTTCTCTAATCCAATGCGATTACCGGGTAAAACGTTTTTCCCATTTACGATTCATTTGAATTTATAATAATTTTTTTTTTCAATTTATACGTACGCGTGTTCCTATACATATATATATATAAATTTTCTTTTATAGGTAATTTTTGTGACTGACTGTGAATTTCTGACTTTCCAGGGTGTGAAACTTTGGGAAAAATTGCGTTAATGTTTTCCCCGCGAATTTCGAATTACACCTTAACTTTCCCGATGGAAATCATTTTAAAAATTTAAAAAACTTCGATTTCAGGATAAAGAAACGTGCGCGGCGAATAAATTTTCTCTTTGAAGCGACGTTCATTAAAACATTATCGGAATAAATTTTTAATGCAATTTGCTTTCCATCGGTGGAAAAAAAAAGAGGACAGGAAAAAGGATGTTGAATTCGCTGCCGGGAATTTCGCCCATTTTTTTTGCGTGACATCAAACGTAAGAACTCCCGAAAAATGACAATGCAGAAACGGGGAGGAAAACCGGGAAAAGCCTCCGTAATTTCACTTCCCCGGTTTAAAATTAATGCGGAGGCACGAAATGAGCTTTTGACATGTTTCGCATTCGACTTTCGAGCTCAAATGACGATGGCAAAGCTAAGGGAAACGTCGGATTTTTCCATCTGCGCAAAATGTGCACGGATAATTTTTGCATCCGCGGTTTTCCCTCTGCGAGATGGCTCCGTTCGAATCTTGAAAATTTATTAATTTTTTGGAAAATGCCGCGGGAAACGTGTTCAAACGGGGAAATCGAAGATTTTGGGAGGAGGAAAAACTTTTTAAACTTGAAACAACGCAGCTTCGGTGAACGTGATGCAAGGGTGGGACTATTAATGATATCGGTTGGCGGATATTTAAAAGGGGGTGAAATAAATTTTCCCTCTCCACCATTCACCCTCGTGTGACTATTCGCACAAAACCTGTTTAGACGGCTTCATCCCACCTGCCTGGGGATTGAAATTTTAAAGATTTTTCATCTGAGCTACATAAAAGAGAGATTTGTGCTTGTTATCAGTTTGAAATGAAAAGAATCGCCAAGAGAAATAAGTTGGATCGGACGGGGCGGATGGGGATTAAACCAAATTTGGGTTGAATAAGCCCCAGCCGGGGGTTGGGTGGGAAGGACGTGCCCCATGGTTTGAAAATTTCCGGTTTTATTTATTTCCTCCCGAGGTCCCGCGGTGCTGCGGCTCGAAGAGATCCTTTTCGGTTTTTTTTTTTCGTCAAGGCATCCAGGTTTTCTTATTTGTTCCGCAGGAAAATTCAATTCATTTGCCGCCTTCGAGGACATGCATTGTGAACGGCTTCCTGAAAGAAGAAGCTCCCTGGACCGGGAACTATTGTTTCTCATGTTGAAACAATAGCACCCGGTAAATTTACGTTTAGTCATTTCGGATCCATTGTTTTGCTGCTAATTACTCATGCTAAGGCTTCACACGCATTCATCGTCCGCCGGTCTAACTCCCATTAACCTAAGTCCGAAGGAACAGACACAAGAGGCGCACTTTGATATTTTGGCGTCAGAACGATTTCCTTCCGGCGAACAATTCCGATCGCCGCGCACAAATATTGCGCCCGCATCGAATGTTGCCAGACAAATTTTTCTAATTCCACGATTTCGGTCTGCGCGGCAGAGTAGACCATCGAAAACCAAAACGAATTCACGTAAAGAAATCAAATATTTATGATATTTACTCTCGGATGATGCACGGGGAATTACAATTTACCGGTGATGTGATGTGGCTCGATTTCATTCTGATTCTGATGCAGAATCGGGAACCGGAGGGCTTGCAGCGACCGTTTGAAGGGCTAAAAACCGGAAGGTGTACCGAGAGAAAAATAAAGGTTGGTGTGGTTAGGTTGACACGAGTTTCTCCTGCAGGAAGATAAGCGAAACACACGGGAAAGCCACAGGTACGCGTCCGTCCCCGGGAAAACGGAGAAAAAAGTGCGGGAGACATCAAAATACAGAAGGAAGATTGGATTTCTGTCCAGGCCGACGGAATACATCCTCTTGTTTTCAAACCTAAACGCTTTTCTCCAGGCCTGACTCAACTGCGAGGGAAAAGGTTCGATTTTCCTCCGATAAGAAAATCACCAACCGATCAAAAACTTCCGGGAGCCAATCCAGGTTTGAAATTTTCGTTTACAAAAAAGAATTACATTCTCTCTTCCGAAGGGAAAACCCGGGAAATCAGGCACGAACAAAAATTGCATCGGGCAAAAAGGGAAAGATCGCCCTTGCTCCCGAAGCTTCAAATTTGATTCTTTCGCCTCCCGGAATTCGGAAAAGGAAAATTTTTCCAGTCCGGACATTGAAATCTTTTTTTGGAAAAAAAAAAAAGGATAAAAAAAATCTCAGGTTAGCATCCTGGCAAGAGCGCGCGGACTCTCCAAAGAGAAAGAATTCTAATGACACGCGATTCAAAACTTCTTCGGAAAGATGTCAAAGCGGAAAACTGACGTCAACCGGAAGAGCGTCGGGATTCGATATTTTTGATGCAACCTTTTTTTTTTTTTTCCAGCCCATTCAGCAGGATCAGGTTAGAATAAAAAAAAAAGGAAAAAGAGAGCGGGGGAATCCGCTTTCGGCCACGATGTTTTAAATTAAAATATTAAATTAATTTTTTATCTTCCCCTTTTAGTTAATGCTTACGGAGGCAAATTAAATTTTTTGCCTTGGCAAATACCGGTGTGGGATTTTACCCCCGGCGGAGCTGCAGCGGATACAAATGCAGACCCTCGTATCGAAAAACAAGGGATGATCCGTTACGCCTTGTGGCATTCCACCCCGAAAGAAATCTCACTTGAGACCCACTTTTCAATACAATAAAAGCACCCTCTTTGCAGTCGGACAGCCTGCATTCATCGTAACAAAGCGGGTCGTAAATTATTTTATTTACATCAACCGTCAATTTTAAGTAATGTGCGTGAAGGAGCAAAAAAAGCTTGATGGGGAACAAGCTTTAAACGTTTTGCCTCGGCGTCATTTCTTTAAACGGCAATTTTGCAAGAACCATCTCGAGTTTCCCGTACCGGACGAACTGAGCAGAAATTCCGTGTACGAGCGATCAAAGGGGAACAAATAAACCATGCGGTGAGATTGAGTTCCGGAACGGGGAACCGAACGAATCCGGTGGAAAACACCAAATGAAACCGGTTCGGAAAGCCAAACGGAAAAGCTTCCATTCCTCGGGTGAGAAAAAAGGAAAAAAAAAAAAAATCGCTGGTCATAAATACCTCGAATGTCGGCTCGCCGAAGTTTTGAAAACGGCCTTCCACGTCATTTGAAACATTTTCCGGCGACTTTCCACGACGCTGCTTATCGAGAGTCCGGGAGACTCGAAAAAAAAAAAAAAAGATGGAGGACGTTTGAATCGGGAAACAATTTCGCCCGTCGGCGAATCGTGAACGCGCTCCGAATCGAACGCGGAGGCCTCGCAACTTCGGCCCGTTAGAAAAACCGACGCGGTGAGCGGTGCGCGAAAGGGAAACTGAACCCCCGGCGTGCGAAGCCTTCGCGATCTTCCCTACTCTCCCACCCTTTTGCATCCTTCGGCCAACGCCGGACGTTTCCGACCGAAGCCGCTCGTAATTCCCTTCGTTTGCCGCTTTGTTCGGCTCTCGCGAACCGTTAAAAGGGATAGGAAATTAATTTTGGGATTAGCATCGGGGTCAAGTTGTAAAACCACACAGAGGGGTGAGCTCCTCTTTTTAAACTTTATAAAAATCAAATCAATTTCGCCATTTGAACGATTAACCGACGGTTAAACAAAAATTAAAACTCTTCCGGGGCCGGCTTCGAAGGAAAAAAGCAACGTGACGTCGAGGAAACCGGATGATCAGATAGGATCGATAAATAATCGAGACGCATCTTCTTAGCAATATCAATTTTTTTTTTATTTTTTTTATAATCTTGCTGTACTACATGGTAATTGGCCTTTTTAAAAACTTAAGTTAACGTTGCAAAAGAAAAAATTTACTTTTTTTTCATACTGTAAAAAGAAAACCATTTCAATGTTGTCGTGTAGCCTGCCAGATAAATGCGGAATTTAAAAAACAAAAAAGAAACTTAAGAAAAATGGAATAATGAAAAAGGAAATAAAAAAAATAAAATTATATTAAAACAGTTCAAAAAAGTAAATGGAAAAATCGGCCAGGGAACTACTCACTACCGGGACGCTACTCTAGACATGAATATTTTAAAATTTTTCGCTCTACACGCAAAGTGGGAAAACTACACGGCCATTTGAGATCAGAAATTAAAATCGCAAAAGAAGAATAAAATTACTTTATGGATTTTTTTTTTTTTTTACGAAAAAACAAAAAAAAACCTTTCATTTTTCGAGTTCGATGGAGAAACGGTGGCAACGAAAGACAAAATCCGAAAACGGAAATGCACGTTAAAAAAAAATATTACACAAGATAACGAGGCCGGTGATGGAAATAAGCTAAATGCGAAAAAACAAAGCACGATTCACGCACATTCACTCAAAGATGGTAGTTTAAATGGAGAACGTTCATCTGGAGAAGACCAAACCTGAGGGAAAGACATTCTCGCTCAAGCGCCGGAAGCGGGGGTGGAGGGCACGCGGAGCGAAGCACATCGCAATCACTCACAATACCATGGCCGTTTTTGGAGTTTTTCTACGCGGTTATTTGACGGAAGAATTCCCAGGTTGCCCATGCAAATCCGCCTGCGCTCCGTTCCCCTCCGGGCGAATCGCCCAAGGGACGCTCCTTTCTGAACTCGATCGCGGAGCGCAAAACGGAAAGGGCAGCAGCCGAAAATTAGCAGCTACAGCAACATTTAATATTTTGTTTTTTTAACCGTTTGCAACGTCAAGCTACATTTTTGGCAACTGTCGGCGGTTGCTTAAAACGAAAGAAAATTTGCTGCCTGACGGATGGCGTTTAAAAAAAAAAAAAAATAAATAAATTCCCATTGCTATTTCAAATTAACCCTGATCCGTGAATCATTCGTGAAATTCTGTTCAAAACTTTTGTGCGGGAAATAATAACAATTACGGATTGACACGACGACAGTCGCCAAATAAAAAAAAAAAATCTACAGGAAACTGAATATAAATAAATTTACTCAATATTTTCCATGAACAAAAAAAGTGTGTTCAGTGGCCGGATTAATTAAAAAATAATAAAAGATAATGATGAATTAAATAAAATTATTTTCTCCTTTATCCTTTCAGAAATTAAATACTTCGGACACTATGAAATTTAACTATTTCAAATAATTGAACTAAAAGATAATCGTAATACCATTAAAATTATTTTTATCAACGTTGCAAAACGAGCTAATTATATAGTAATCCAGGCTGCAAATTGCGACCTTGCACGTCGTTGCTGCTCCCAATACGTATTTCCATTAAACACATCAACTGCAATTGCAACCTTGATTACTTTCAAAAATTAATAAGCCATTTTACAAAGAAAGCATTTTTGCGTCTAACATTTATATATTTAAAATTAAAAAAAAAAAGAAGAAAAAAAAAAGACACAAATTGTAATTGTTACGCCTTTTGTGAGATTGATTACGAAAATCGTTTTCATAATCTCTTAAAAAGCATAATAATTAAAATTTGTTAGTTTAGAAATTTGAAAATTATAAATTAAACATAATTTGTTTAAATGAATAAAATTAAAATGCAATCAAAATATAAAATTATAAGAAAATAGGATGCAAATCCCACGATCCGTCAAAGAGACATTCACAGTAACGTAAACCTAATTGAATACTGATATCGATAAATATAAAAAAATATAAATTAATTTCTAATTATATCTCCCTTACTTTCAAACATAATAAGTAACACACGAATGATTATTTTAAAAAAATAAGTTACATCGGATAATGCAAAAAACTAAAATAAAAAAAAAATAGTTTAAAAGGAACTGAAGTTTAACGAAAACTTAAAAAGAATTTTCGTGTCGGTTTGAACGCAATAGAAGTGGTTTGTCGAACCACGAGAAAAATAGGGAATGAAACTTAAAACGAGTAAATGATCCTCCAAATGGGAACTGTTACCTTTTCGGGGTTCTAAATTAAATCATTTTCTTACGGAACAACGTTATAAGAATTAAAAAACTAAAATCAAAATGTATATAAAAATCGGATTCTGACTGACGGATCAAAAGACTTCGCTGGTCTCGCGAAGAGCGTCGAGGATTAATCCGCACAAAAATACAAAGACGAGATATATAATATATAGATATATAGGAAGAGTTAATCTGTACAGTGGTACAGATGAGGATTAACAGAAAGAACTAATCTGCGAAAAAGTACGGATGAATCCTCGACAATGTTCCAAGGGCGACATTAAGAAAAAAAAAAATTCTTTGAAGACTGCAGCAGAGTTCTGAATTACTCGGTGGGGGAATCCGGTTCAAGACTAGACGTCGGCGACTGAGGACCAGAATCTTCTTGTCTTTGTCAATTATTATTCGTTTGAAGAGCCGTGTTGATCTGTGCCCACAATTCCTTCTTGCAAGATTTCGACCTGAAAGACAAATCAGTTTCACAGCAACTGGTGTGATCGAAAAATAATTCTTCTTCTTTTACTAAAACTTATAATCGGAATAGTTCATTGCTTTTTACAATCCTAAATCATAATTAATCAAACAACGTTTTCAGTAAGCGCCAAACTCAGATGTTTGCCTTTAAACAAACGGATCGTTCATTTGTAAGTTTCTCGTAATTTTGTCCCCATATCTCGTGTCCAATTCTTTACGAAGTTCAATTACCTTCTGATTGATTGAAGCCAGTCTTTGAAATGATTCGGCCCGTCTGGGGTAATTTGAAAAGCTGCTCTTGCGGCACAGACCACGCTCACAAAATCTTCATAATCACTGTTTGTGAGATGATACAATTTCTGATGTAAGCACTGAATGTACCTACAGCGATTTAAAAAAAAATATATATCAACATTTCGAAAGTAATTTCTAACCGTTTGCAGCGTAACATGAAAACATTTATACATAAAATTAATATATTTTCAAATTACATTTGTTGACATTTCTGAACCAATGGAGTCAAAGCAGATCTCAAATGTTGGAGAATTAAAGTTGGATTATTTCTTGCCAAATAATATGCTGCCTCCAGGGCGACGTCATGTAGAATGAAAGGACTCACTATTGAGTTAACCACGCAAACGCAAAATTGATGAAGATATTGACTTCCTTTAAAGATAAAAAAGAAAAACACGAAAATCAATGGTCGTAAAGAATCTCCTAAATTAACTAATCTTCAATTTAGTAGGCAAACGAAATATGAACGGTACCAAGTTTATTTGCTATGCGCAATAGCCATTTTATGTCTTCTTCATAAGGTGGATTTCTCGCATATTTAGCTTGAGGACGATCGTCGTGAACCCTTCGGGCAAGAGTCTCAAGAGCTAGCATTCCTACACGATATGCAGAAAGAAGGCAACGGAATTGTGCTGGTGTGTACTGGGCCTGACCCTGGCGATTTACCTTTGAAAATAATTCAAGTGGAGAGAATTAAAATTTTTTCAGCAATAAATTTTCCCAAGGCTGATAAAAAAAACGATTGAAATCACCGTACAACATTAGGTCTGAACATTGTGATGATCTCGATCGTGTCTTTTAAGAAGCGTTGGAGATTGTTCGAAATTGTTTCCTTGCATTATGTATAAATGAACCGTAATTAAACATCAAAATCGTGACAGAAATATTTTTTTTTCACGCAATCATTGCAAACTTATTTCAAATTCATTTAACCAAAGACCTTATTTCCGCCTAAACAAACGTTTGTTTCATCTCAAGATATCTACCTGGGGCTGCGATGGTCGGACAGGAACAACTGCTGAAACAGGTTGGTTAACTGATACGGGCAAAGGTGCCGGCCCTGGCTGTGGCAATCCCACATTCACAGTCGATGTGACAGCAACGTTTGGAGGCTGAACTATCTTAATTTGATTCTGATTTGGACCGACCTACAACCGCAAAAAAAATTGTTTATTGCCTCATCGGAGAAACCTTATTTCTCCATTTGAATTTTTTAAAAGTTACCGCTAGAAAGAACTTAAAAGTTTAAAACATAAAGCTTCATACCTGCTGCACGGTCGTAATTGGATAAGCAACGGGGCGCATTGGCGTCTGAGAATTTCCTTGAACGAAATACTGCTGTGGCATTGGCCCTGGTTGTGGATTTTGATACTGATATTGTGGTGGAGGAAGGTATAAACCAAGGGGAGGAGGGGGTAAGGTATGAAAAGAGTGAACCGTGAAACTGTATGGAGCAACAGCATACGGAACTGGAAGTATTGGTGGAGGTTGCGGAATCATTGGCATGTTTGAATTCATATTGGGCGGAACCTGAGGAGGAAGTGGTGGATGTTGCTGAACTTCTTGCGGTTCCATTAAAGTAACAACAGATACATTTGGATCCAAAGAAAGATGCAAAGACATGGGATCACGTGGACCTTCAATATCACAAGACTGCTCGCCGCCAGGGCAGTTCTACAAGGAAATATTAGGAAACTGTAATTTTTTTTCTTTAATTGTTTGACCTAAAATAAAATCTAGCTGACAGATACTAACCCTCACATATAGGTCATACCAACATTTGGCAACTTGAAATAACACTTCGGGATAAACGCCTCCACCTTTTGCAGCATTTTCGACGGTAAGACAGGAATGTTCTAGCATAGCTTCGCTTTGTTCTTTACACTGCACAATGGCGCGTTGGATTTCGTTTGGATTAAGAGCATGTGCATGAGGCAGACAAGACAGCGCTAATTCAGCCGCAGCTCTTACCATATTTTTGTCGCATCCTGTAAAACAAAATTTTAAATCTAATCTTCACCAAATTATTTTTCTTCGGTATACGTAATAACAGCTATCAATTAAAAATAGTTTCTAAAAATAATTAGTGAAATTGAATGTTACCCAATATATATATATATACATATACACTTAATTATACTAACCCCTGCTGGCTCTATCAGCAATGCTAGCAGCTTCAGGTGGGGTCAAATGACCCTCCCAGGTATCAATAAGAAACGAAATGGCCATCGTTCCGATTTCCATTGCTTGGCCCGTAATCCAACTGACGTGAGAAGAATAAGTTCGTGACAGCCAATTCGGAGAGACACAATTGTGGAGACCCAGAGCATAGAGTCCAATTTGAAACGCGCAAAAATGAAGAGCACGATGAGGTCCGTGATGTTGTTGATTAGTCGAAGCCTATTAAAAATTTTTATTTCACATTTTTAAAAGTTCTTTTTTTTTTTTACATTTATTTATCATCTTTAAAATTAGATATTATGGTACAATTAGATATTATGGTACCTGTGTAAAAAGAGAAATGCTTGAGCTTCCCCCTGCTTTGCTCAATACCGTTTTAGCTAGTTCAAACATAAAATGAGCACTCGCTTCCGAAGGTTGATTCGGAAGTGCAGGATAAATTCTCTTTCCTTTAAATCTTTGGTTATCTTTTCCGCGCGTGTGAGAGGTAGGCGTTGGATTCAAAGCAATAGATGTTATTCCCTGTTCCAGCTCAGCACTTGTGCTCGAGAGTGGACGACTTGGTACTGCAGACAAATAATAACAAAAGTTATGAAACTAATAAAAATAAATATTGCGATAAAATAATTATAATACTACGTACGAGCACATGCTTGATCTTGACCAGCTGGGTCGCATCCGTGCATAGAGTATCCAGCAGTTGCAGGATCAACATCTTCTTCACACGTCAAACGTTTGGAAGGAATAATCTTATGATATGACGAAGTTGAGTAGTACCATCCGTTTAATGGAGCTTTCATTAAGCAATGGACTTCCCGATCCAAAAGCTTTTCCATAATCTTAGCAAGTTTTACTGGATCGTCTTTATAATGTACCAACAATGTAATTGCCAAATCCCCTCTGAAATACGAAAAAGTTTAATTTAATGATTTTCATCTAAAATAATAATAAAAAAAAAAAAAAATCTTGCCAATTAGATACTTACCTTTGCCTTCTGGTGCCTTCGCATAGAAGAGGATGATCGGATTCAGAAACGTTTGCTTTCAGTCCTAGAGCAGCTACGGCAGACTCAAAGGCCAAAGCTTCATCGCCGGATTTTTTCAAATCATTAGGTTGTTTTCTGCCTTCCCGGAGACCTGTACAATGGAAATATATTTCAATAAATAATTAAATATTAAAATCAACAAATATTCTCGTCAAAAATTTCGAATGCAAATATTAAAACTTTGACTGCCAGGCAATGCCGCTGTACGAAGTGTACGAGGTTGGATCATATATGTAAATTTCTTCTTTTCGATATATTTCTAAAAATCTTTATTAGCTACCCTGCTACTCCGCACGACCATGACAAGATCCAGGAATAAAACCCGTTGCAATTTTGGCCGGGCACCCAGTGATGCAACTTAAATTACCAGCCGTAAACCGTTTCAATATTGAAAAGAAAAATGGATGAGTTAGCTCTCAGTGAGTCACATAGCAGTAAAGAAGAAATCTGCCATGGCTTTTGCACAAATTCGGACAGCAATGATGAGAAAGAGATCGGATTGCCATAAAAAGAAAAACGAAAATAGAATTACACTCTAGGATATTGATAAATGGAATTTCCGGCAATAGTGAAGGTAATGAAGATAACTGTTATCTGTAATGCTTATGGAAAATACGACCAAGCTTTCGTTCGGCGAAGCCGGCATAATATCTCAGTTCGCGAAAACGGCTTTGGAAAAGGAATTAGATGCCCATGCAAACGATATCCTTCGAATGAAAATTGCGAAATGGACGATCAAAGACATTGAAGGAATCAGAAGAAAACTTTTTGATCGAACTTCAGCTTTCCATATTAATATTTTAAAGTTTTACACTCCAAATAATCTGCTAAAAAAAAACCATTTTTTATAATAATTCAATAGTTCTATAACATGCTGTGAAATATTGAAATGTCCAGATATTTCAGAAGATCTTTTGTAAATCATCAAATATGAGTTACCCGAATATGGATAATGTGGCAGTCAAAGTGTTATATAACTGGGAAATAAAGCTTGAAGATTTATCTTTACACTTTGAATGTTTACTGCTTAAGGACTTTATTATCGGAAAATTTCTACAATAAAATCATTTATTCCAGTAAGGCCGCTTATATCTTATATTCAATGGCTTATATTTATCCATTATATTTTCGCTTATATTTCGCTTATATCTATATTCAATGACCTGGCATGTTTTCTAGGGCATCGAAAATAAAACTCGCGAGCATCATGGGTAACAATGCTTCTCCTCTTGATTTTAGCTTGCCGTCTCGAAGTTGTTCCGCCTTTTCCCTCACTATGGCCAGTTCCTGAGCTCCGAGAGGAATTCTTTTAATTAAGTTAACCAGTTCGGATTCTTGATTTACTAATTTTACCTTTAATGAAAAATTGATTTAATTAAAATGTGCTTCTATTTGGCTTACAAAAAATAAATTCAAAATAGCAAATTTCTCACTTCGAGAGGTTTGGTGCTTGCAGGTGGTCTCGCCATTTCCAAACCAAATAAGCCGACACGCAAAGCTAGATGGTGATGATCTGGTACTTCAGACAAAACAG
This sequence comes from Ricinus marginatus, assembly GCA_028565995.1. Classification (NCBI taxonomy): domain Eukaryota; kingdom Metazoa; phylum Arthropoda; class Insecta; order Psocodea; family Ricinidae; genus Ricinus; species Ricinus marginatus. The sequence continues at coordinate 68,812 of JAOWBB010010865.1, forward strand.
CGCAAAGGAAAGCGCACTTGGCCAAAGTGGCTGACGCTAGACAGCTTATTTGATGAGACGCAGGATGGACCTAAATTTGAAATAAAATTATACTCCTTTTTAAAATGGATCTTATTACAAATTTTTTTGAAATAACAGTCCCATAATTCTTACCTTTCTACGTTTAGCTTTAGCAGAAGGCTGAGGCAAATCTATCAGTAAGTTTGGAGGATCGGCTAGCAACTCTCGAGCTAAACGAACGGCCAACGTACAAGCTTCCAAGGCATGACCATGTGCATGAAGTCCTTCAGCTCTTGCAAACAGAATTTCCCAAGGATCTACGAGTGGCCTTATTTTGTCAAATTTTTCCTTTTTCTCTTTTTCTGCATTTTTGCGAAGAAAAAAAATTATTTTAAATGTGTATATTAAAAAATTATAAAAATTAACATAAAAGAGAAGTAAAACAAAGATAAAATCAAATGCGACAGAACTATTCGTCGCAAAATTCGAAAATTGACAAGGTCTAAAATTTTTCAAAACTACTTTAACTAACCAGCTGATGGCATAACATCTGCTTCTGCGTTTCCCTCGTTCTTGAAATAATACAGGTTATATTCATCTCCGCTTTGCTGGGAATCCGAATTACTCGCTAAGCTGTCGTTTGATGGTCTACGTGCTGAATCTCCTTCTTTCTGACCCTCCGTCTGCTCTTGCTTTGCTGCACCCTCACTATTGAGATCGCTTTTTTCTTTTACTCGCGACGTGTCAGAATTTTTAGCCAAATTTTGGGGTGAGCTTGAGCTTGTCGTCTCAAAGATTTCATTTGTAGCGTTCGAATTATTTTCTGTCGTTGTTTTGTTATCCTTTTTGTCATCAAATTTTTCGTTTGTGAACACGCCCAAATCGCTGTCTTCACTGCTCTGTGAATGTTCGTTGGCAGCAAAACTACGCATTTTTCTGTTTGCGTCTGAATCCTTCTTTCTTTCTTTATTTTTATCTCTGGTTTTTGTTTGTGGAACCTAAAAAAAAAGAAAAAAAATAACAAATGGGAAATTTTAAATTTCAATTAGGATGCAAAACTCAATGCACATCGACAAGAAAAAATAATTTCGAAAGTTCGCAATCATACGAACGTAAAAATTCTTTTTTTTACAATTGTTAATTATCATCATGATAAATAAAAAGACTATATCTGCAACTCATATGTTACAAACATTAGTAACAAAATTATGTACATGAACTGCAGCGGCCATATCACTTGAGCTCGCAGAATCGCTTCCTCCATTTTCCTGATGATCTTCTACATTTTCTCTATCCTCGTGATCATTGCCGCCTGTTCCAGAATGTGATGGCAAATCAGCATCAGCATCATTTTCACAAAAGCCTTCAGAGCTGACACTGAAATAAGAAAGGCAGTTATCATCAAATAAGAAAGGCAGTTATCATTCAAGATTTGAATGATATGAAAATTAATAAAACTATTTTCTTTTTTTTTTTGTAAATCAAAACACATTTTGAGAACATAGAAATTACAAGTTAGATGACATTAGGTTTGATTTATTGGTAATATAATATCTTTAGTGCACAATTCGAACCTGCTTCGGTATCCGCTTCTGCATGCTGTTGGTTTATGTTCACGTTGTTGTCTTCTCGAGTAAAATTCTAACATACGTCGATGATGAGATCCAAAATGCGATGGTTGAGAATGGTAATTCATTATGGCGGGTGAAGTAATAACCTTTAAATGAGTTAATTTAATTATTTAAGTGCCTTTATCAAATGTAAAGATTTTTCTAAATGGATTTTCTTTTCTTTCGGTACCTGATTAATTGTGGCCTCGGCGTTTAAAAAAGAAGTGAAAGGACAATGATACCACGGATTGTTTTCGTCGCTGTATGTAATACCAGGAAGAGGATAATCATGCCAATCCAAGTAGCAAGCTTGAATAGCGGGATTAAAGCCTGGAAACACTTGATGAGAATGATTTCCCACTAAAACGTTGTTGCGGGGTTTCGAGACCTTAAGAATAAAAAAAAATCAAACAATTATATTATTTTATTTCTATTTTATAATTCAGTATCATCAATGAGCATTTATTTTACATCAAAAGTTAACTCTACCGTCTCAATGATTTTTTGGTGCCATCCAATAAATCGGCCCTCTAGCAGCACTCTTTCGTCTGGCGAGATACCAGGATTAAGTGCTGCTAAGCGCCAAAGGGAGACAATTTCATCGCATAAAGAAGAGCAAGCATATTGGCTTGCATGGGTGTTGTTGCTGGCGCTAGCGTGCCTACCCCCTCCTGAACCAGAGTGTAGGGCCACAGTTGTATTGAACCACCACAAAAGGATCTGAATACAAGAAAATATATTGAAAGATGAATAAAATTCTTCAGTTTATTTCTAATATAAACTATGAATTCTATATAAATGTAATAATTTATTTCTAAAAATTAACCCATAAATCATTTCCATTTCGTTCCTTATAGATTAAACTTTTGAATTTCATGAAAATTTCCCACATGAATAAATTTAATGAAATGTTAAAAAATTTGTAACTGAATAATTCCATCATGTTTGAATTTTTTTCTTGAATCAAAGAAAAAAACTGAAATCATGTGAATTTCCTACATAACTCTGCTCGTTAATCGGAAATAATATCTTCGTATTGTAAAATTCACGTCAAAAAGGAAATTAAGAAAACTTATGATTTATGTTTAAAGAATCAAAATCTTGGATATGGATCAAAAGATTGCAAAATAATTTCGATTATAAAAAATTACTAATAACTGTACCATGTTCCTCGAATTAGGGATATTAATTAAACCTGTTACATTCCACAAATATTTCAGAATTTGTAATTTAGAAGTAATTTCATCATAGCAATATATTTTAAAAAAGCATAAAACTAAGACATAAGTTGATGGTTTATGTTTGAAAAACGGAATTCATGGGTTAGGATTAAATCAATTTGAGAAAACATCAAATATCAATTTATTACAATTCATGAATTGAAGGGAAAAATTAAAATTTTATTTATTTCCTAAATAAATATATTTCAGTCAGAATACCATCAAATTGAAAAAAATTATAAAAAAAACCAAAACTACGAAACATGATTTATTATTAAAACATAAAATTCATAGATGAGAAGACTCCAATTTTATTTGGTTCTTACAAACCATTAAAAATAACAATGTTCCTTGAAATACAGAAAAAAAAATGATAAAATTGTGATTTCTTTACAACTGTAAATTTAAATTGTTTTCAGATAAAATTTTGAAAAGTAAACATTAAAAAAAAAATCACCAAGAAATTATAAATTATGAGGGCAAAATCGAAATTTTGAGACGTTAGAATATTGGAATCATTCATTGTTATTATCAGAGATTAAAAATATTAAATTTTTTAATTTAAAGAAAAAAAATATTGTTAGCGGCCTTATAAAATCATAATTAAAAAGTATTTCATTACGCACAAAAAATTAAAACCACAATGAAAAAATCAAAGATAATTAAAATGATTAAGATATTTGTCATTTACGATGGAAAAATCGAAATGGTGAATTGTTGGAATATTCGAATACCTCATTATAAGTTCAAAATTAATAATTCCATCATGAATATCTTCATTAAAAAGAAAAAATGAAATACGAAAAAGTTCCTAAAAACCTAAATTCTGATTAAGACGTAATACAAACACCTAAATACTAAAATCTAACACTAAAATAAACCACGTAGATAAGTAGGAATATCAAATGTTCGAACATTACAATCATTACAGACTTCTTTGAATACTGCTAATTAAATCATGGTTTTAAAACTGAAGAAAAAAGTTAAATAACCTTATAAGTCTTGGTAAGAATAAATAATTAAATGTAAAAAAAAATTTAAAACAAAAAACATACATCAAAAGCATATGAAAGTCATTATACGAGTTAAAACGACTTCGAAGTAGAAGAACCATAAAAAACATAATTTATGACAAAAAAATTGAACTATGACATTAAAACATTAAAATTCTTCATTTTAATAATTTAATACTATTAATTCCATTATGTCTCTGCTGTTTATTAAAAAGAAATTCAGAATTTTCCTTAACAAAATGAAAATTCACAAATATAGAGACCTGAAACTAACACGATATTTAAAAGTGGATGGATGGTTATAATTTTAATGTAACATTAAAATCAATTTTGAGATTACCTGATGCTTAATGAATAAAGTAGATGACAATAATAATGTGAAAAAAATTAAAAAATTTATTATTTTTATGGAAAATTAAGAATTGTGACATTTTTGAATTATGGAATTCTCCTTTCAATTATCCTCAACTATTCATTCATTATGTATCTTAAATTTAAAGAAAACCTCAATATGTTTGATAGAAATTCTGATTAAGAAGAAATTCATAAAACTAAATACCGAAAAATAAAAATAAATGTAAATTTAATGCATTAATTTCAATTACAAAATTATGGAAAATTAGAATCAATTGAGAGATCATTTTAATGGATTGTACCATAATCCTAATTTAAATAAACGATTGATGTAACATTTTTATCTTAATAAATAAAAATACTATATAATGAAGAAATTTATTACATCATGGACAATCGAAACGAACCACTTAATCAAATTACATAGAATTTTTAATTAATCCTGCAACAGAAAAAGTAATCCGTCCATTTAATACTGATATCATTTAATATTGCACTCATTTAATAAATGGCACCAAATAATTAAACTTAAACAAAATATCATACATGAAAAAAAATCCTAAAAACATAAAACCTAAAAATCCTAACCTAACTAAATTGAAAAGGAAAAATTTAACAGATCTGAAAACTCGGAGCCATTACCAAACTTATTTCAGAAAAATTAAGAAATTATGGTAAATGAAGAATATTTGGAATTTGGAATTTTTGAAATATTTGTCATTGACTGTCATTAACCACAACCATTATTTGTGTCATGTATTTGAAGTCTAAGTAAAATTGAGATCCTGAAAGGTACAATTGTTGAAAGAGATCGGAATATAGAAGTACCTAAAACCTGTGAGAAAATGAAAATGTCTTTCCTTTAACTGATTTTGGGAATTATTAAATTTTTTTGGATTTTTTTTTTTGAGATCATTTTGATTGTTGCTAATTCTAGAACCTAACTTAAAAAATAAAATTAAGTACTTTTCCTTATCAGACTAAAATTAATAATTAGACTAGACGGTGTGATACTGATTTCATGACGTAAAATAAATTTAAGATTTGAATGTGAAATAATATTTACTTTAGAAATTCTGGTTGAGAAGAAATTAATAAAACTATGAAGAAACTTAAAATTAAAAGTACTGCATCTTTAAAGAAAGTTTCTACTAAAAATCTTTAAAAATTATAATTAATCCTGACAGTAAAACTTGTCATTTCATTTATAATTGCACTCAATTTAATAAATGGCACCAAATAATTAAACTTAAACAAAATATCATACATGAAAAAAAATCCTAAAAACATAAAACCTAAAAATCCTAACCTAACTAAATTGAAAAGGA
>JAOWBB010010886.1:0-73716 GCA_028565995.1 Ricinus marginatus
TTAGATAGAAATTAAAAATCAACAGAAACGATGTTTATTTATTGCTAGCAACTTTTCCTCTTATTAATTAAAAATTATTCTGTCATGAAAAATTAATTTTAAAAAAGTCTAGCACTGGAAGTTTAACACACCAATCTCCTTCATTTACTGATAAATTTCAGAATTGTAAAATAATAATTTCTTGTTGGGATGTTTAGTATTAACATCACTTTATGTCTTAGAATTTAGAGAATATAAATTTGAAGCATGAAAAAAATTAAATAATAGAAATAATAATTAAAAATAAACCTCGTGAATTTACAAAATTCAATTGTTATTCTCTCCGAAACTTCCCATTCCAAAGGAAACATACTACCGAACTTTTCTTCAAAATCAATTAAATGGCGTTTTATCCATACATATCTTTTATCTATTTTGTCTAGCCATGCAGAGTCTTGAGTTTCTTGAAAAAGATGTTTATATTCAACTAACTGCAAGTTTATAAACCACTTCAATAATTCATTCCTGAAATAACGTATAATAGAGAAAAACTTCAGTTCTACTTATAACTTAATCAACTTTAAAAAAGTTTATTTTGCTAAGGAAAATATTTAGTTTACAATTAAAGAGTTTAAAAAAAGGAGCTATTTCTTTCTCTTACCTAACCTCTGGTTCTAAAATTGAAACAACTTTACACGCTTCGGATAATTTCGTCAAAGGAATGGAATGTTTAATATTGGTTTCTGAAAATGCAGATTGGAAATCTGAAGTAATTTGTTGAGCCAATAAAACTCGAATTTCATGAACTTCAGAATTCAATTGATTAACTTGTGGTATATCTAAATAATTGTGAAAATGTTCCAGCACTTCACCAATTCCTTGCAGGGGAAGTATAATTTCACCGTATTGTCGATTTGATGTTAGAGTTCTAAAAAATATCACAATTTATGATTAGTAAATTATGAACTGAAAAAAACTGTATATTTCTTTAGCTTTTAATAAATACTGACAGAATCATTACAAATAAATCACATTCCCATTAAAGATGGTTCAAAATTTAGAATGGTGATTTTACTAATTACAATTTTCTCCATACTTAATGATGCTTGCAGTTATTCTATTTAATTTTGCAGGTGTCATAATATTTTTTTAATCTAATATCTCCATTGGTTCATATTTGATAGAGTTGATTTAATGTTAAAAGTGTTACCACAAATATACCAGAATGCCCAAACTAAAATTTTATTACATTTTAATTACCTCAAGAATGCCTTAAATAATTTGATAGATGTGATTTATTTCTACTTTTATGAATGCAAAGGAAAGTCTTGCTTTTTTTCTATGAAATCTTTTAATTCAGGACTAGAAGTTTACATTTACACAAAAATATTTCTGATAAACCACCTATTACAAATATTGTAAATCCTAAAATGTAAACCACTTTTAATGTGAATATAATTCAAATTAAGTGAAACATAATTATCTGACTTTATTTTAATGTCTAAAATTTTTAAAGGATAAAGAAAAAATTTTAAAATCTTAGCTTCTATGACTCATATAGTAATCTGAAGTCATACTTTTGTAATATATAAAAATAGGCCATATTATATATACTCACTTTAAAGCATCAACTCCTGAAGCTAGCATATGAAGATGATTTAAAGTTGTGATAGCTATAGTCAAATTATGTTTACCAATATCCAACTGTTTAATATCTCTGGTTATTTCTTGAACTGTGTCTTCACTTTCTTCAGCTTGGCTTCTAATTTTATCAGCATGAGCTAAAAGTTGTTTTATAACCTGTTTTGCTCTCTCTAGTGCACCATGGCCATCCTATACATGATGTAAAGTAAAACACTTATATATAATTAATTTATAAACTAAAAATTGGAGAAAAATTTACATAATGAAACTTTACTAAAACTTATAAAATAATGAATCTCTCTAGATGCTTAATATTTATTTTAATAAAACAAAATTAAAACAGTATCAATTTAATAATAAAATCAAAATAAAGACCAAGTGTAAAACTAACAATAATTTAAATTATCATTTAGGTTTTTTCATTTCAATGATAAATGCCAAAGACATTTGCCTGTCAATATAATATAATATATTTTCTTTTTTATCAGTTATAATTATCTTATTTAACCTATTTCACATTATTTATTGATTATAATAAACCAATACTTTGTCAATGTAAATATAAAATCAGCTGATATCCTTTGAACTGCATAATACTTACTTTGCTTAGACTTGTTTGTCCTCTTATGACCATTCTCATTTCATCATCAATAGAATTAATTTTACTTTCAAGGTTAGCAATCACTTCATCAATATTTGATAATGACTGTTCTGTAGGGCATATTGAATTTATATAATCAACAACATTAAAATCTGGTCGATCAATAGGGTCTTTACTTGGAATAACCTAAAATTCATATTTAAAATATTATCGGATTTATATTTTTATAACTAATTCCGCTTATCATAATTTTTTATTTTAGCCTTTAGATCTCTTTAGCAACTATTTAAGTTTGGTATTACTTAAATCAATCGTATCTTTCCACTCACCTGATCAATAGCACTTTGTACTTCAGGTGGAAAAATTATATATTCTGGATCTTCAGTATTTAGCAATCCATCCTCTGGTGTCGACATTGCCTCTTAAAAAAGAATTCACATTCTTGCAACACCAGGAAAATCAAAAAATTAAGACTTCCAATAAAATTAACATCAGTTTCAAACATATTTGAAAATTCTATACATTTTGTGACAAGATATATATGGAGTAGCTATGTTATTCTACCTTTGGGAATAACACTTTCTGTAACGTAGGATAGTTCCTGAACAAGAACCAATTAATAAGCGAAAATAATCGCGGATCCGTATTACAATAGCCAACATTAAAAACAAAAATCTTATCCCATCACATCTGTTTTTCAAATAAACGAGGAATAGCAATAACATGATAAAAATTGTAACAACTCGGAATTTATAATTTCTTCGTAACTTTGACAAAACTGATAAGTAGATAGAAAAAGTGAATTATGGACCTATCTAGAATATCGTAAAACTTTAAATTAATCTTAAATTTTAGATCCGTCTCTTAACTCAATAAAAAAATGTTTTAAATGAATGTAATTTGAAAGTAATATCACTGACATAAGAAATTGGAAAAAGGGAAAAATTAAAATTTAATATTGGTTTAAGCGGCTTCAAGTTTTGGACAAAAGAAATCTGACTCTTCCAACTTTGTATACATCTGATTCTTGACTGTGTATATGAATATATACCATGAACAGGGACAATCAGCCCCTATTTAGTTAAAATTCACTTTTATCGTATATCAATCATGAAGCAAAAATTGTAGCAGGAAAACGACTGCATTCCAAACATTTATTAATACATTAGAATTGCAATAGATATTTTGTTTATTGACGATATTGCAAAAATCTCTACATTCGGACGTATAAATTTAAATAATTTGAATCAAAATTTATAATTATAACTTTCAAGATCGACGGTATTTTTATTTTTATACCTGCGTCAAAGTAACTGAATATTGTTTTTAAATATTCTCTTAAGCTCTATGTTTTGCAGAAAGCCTAATACATTCCCACATTATTTTCGATTAAGGTTTTAAGAAGAACAATCCCAATCTAAAGGCCCAAAAACAAATTCACGCTTATTTTGATCCACAGATCAAATTCGCACAATTTACATGTCTCAGGTATGATAGAGGGATTTTACGTTCAACTGCGTGAATTTCATAATAATAATCTTATATACAGCAATAATCATCTCAATTGTTTTATCCATCTTAAACTTTTAAAAATTGAAAATAATATTTAATCATTAAAAACTAAAATGAGATGTAAAAAAGAAAATTATTTTTAAATATATTTGAATTTATTTGATTTGCGATGGGTTAAAATTGGCATTTTAATTAATGATATCATATATCTCTAGAATTCTATTTATTTTATTGCTATATTATGCCCATAACAACTAAATAAGAAATCCTTTAAATTAAGAATAAGAAAAATATTACTGTAAATATTCATGTATTTGAAATTACAGTTTATGAAAAAATTTTTAAAATGTAAAATTACATTTCATTCATTATCAACTTTAAAAATTTACTGAAATAGTTATTTTACAATTTTTTTAATATATATATATATTTATAAACACAGTATCTTTAAAATTGCATAAATTTTGAAGATATCATTGTATTTGTTTTTAAATTATAGAATATATTTGTCATATAGTCTTTCATCATTTACCAAAAAATTCCTAGTCACTTGAATTTATTACTTATCAGAAAAGATAATCATCCGCAATTTTTTGGAAATATTTTTATATTTCCACTTTTACTATAAATTTTATAAAAGTAGAAAAACTCAGCCCTAAATTATTTCGCTTAATTTTATGAAAATATTTTAATGCCATCACTGCAGTAAATAAAAACAATTTGTATGACAGTTAAAATTAGTTTCAGTATCTTTAAATAATTTAATACTTCAGTTTTCCTTTAAAATTAATCAATATTTAATATTCTTGCTACAAAATATTCATGTAATTAGGAATTTATATTTATAATCGACATTAGACGTTCTTATTCTCGCCTGTTTTGTTTTATTTTCTTTAGTAACTGATCTGCCTGAAGTCATTTTTGTCCATAAACCGATTAAATTACCTATCTCAAGAACGATTGATTCATAATTCTCTTGAAGCAAATCGAATTAATCAAGATATTTTATTTAAAGTAAAATTTACAACAATATAGTTACTAAGACATGATTAAAAGTTTGATGAGAGAATGAATATCTTAAAAGATAAAGAAAACAAAAGAAATGTAATAGACCATCTAAGATGTAAAATTAAGCTGATATTTAAACGTAATAATCTCATAGATTTTTTGCAAAAACACTGTTTCTCCTGGCTATCTTCCCGTCCTGTTTTACAAACAGAATAAAATAAATCATAATATAAAGACAGAATTATTATTTTATGCTAATTATTTAAATTATATTTGTGCCCGAATATAAAGATAACATAATCGAAGGTCGCTTTAAGATACAATTTCTTAAATTAATTCACTAATTTTCATATTAAATTAATTAATTCTAAATAAAAAGAATGGATGAAGTTATCTTTGCCTAAGAGAGTTGGCAATTAGTATCTCTTATACCAACTCTTTGCCTAAATAGTGATTTCAATCATTACATTTAAGAAAAATCCTTATTAATTTCCATTTCATTAAATCTTCAGTTGTCTGCCAATAATAACTTATTTAAACAATAATCATCTCCTAGACTATCTGTATCGTATTTTATTCTTTTCGGCATTTCCAATTTTGGTAAATCAATTATTTTTACTTCTTTCTTGAATAGTTGACTAACAGTTCTTCCAATTAACTGAAATTAAAGATTTTGTATTATTACATTTGTTAGAAACGATAATAATCAAATACTAAATTTTCTGTATAAAAAATAAAATAAGTAAACAATAAAAAATATCAGTAAAATTTCTTTTATTTATACTTACAGAATTTGTTATTTTTCTAAATAAATCTCTTGTCGTTTTATCGATTTTAGCATTTGTCTTATGATTATGAGAAATATTCATTATTTTTTCATCAAATTTTTGTAAATCTTGTTGATTTACGTTCGGTATTTGCATTATGATTTTTAGGAGGCACAGATATTTTGGTCTTAACATTTCATACAACTGAGCACCTGTAAAATATGTTAGGATTAATTTTAAGTAAAATTTATTAATTATAACAAAACACATTTTAGTAATAAATATTATATGAATAAAATATATAATAAAATTAATTAACAGTTTTTATGAGATTCCTGTATTATTTTAAGACTTATAATTCTGTAAATTGTCTTAGTCTCGAATCAAATTGAAGGAAAAAGATCTATCTAATTATATCCAAAGTCAGTTATTAAGTCAAGTAATCTTATAAAAGAAATCGGATATTGTTATACTTAAAATTATGACCCGAAAATTCTTTTATACGTTAATCATACCTAAAGTTAGCAAAATCGCTTGAATGGGTTCATAAACACCATGAATTTGTAATGCTTGGAGTACAGTAGTCATTGTATGCGAAACTATATTTTCATTGAGAGCATTATCTGTTGAAAGATGCCTTATAACCGGAAACAGCAATCCCGCAGATTTTAGACACGAACCAGTATCTTGCCATGTTAGCAAACTGAAAGAAGTTTAAGCGGCTAAAAATTTTAATTTTCGCACAAATCAACTTTTAATGACTTAATTTAGATACTTATTAAATTAATCTCATAAAAAATTTAGGTCTGACATTGTAATAAAAACAAAATATCGTTTTAAAAATTCTGAGACATTCATAAGTTATCCAAGACCTGTTTTAACGTAACTTTTAAAAAAGTTGAATTAGGATGATTTGTAATTTTGATTCAACTTAATTTGCAACAAAAAGAGATTTACAACTTTACAAGATACAAAAAAGAAAGTTTTTTTTTACATTGAAGTCAATTTAAGCTAAAATTAGTCATTTTGTCACAATATTGAATATATAATATGAAATGAATAAATATAAAAATAAATATGAAATGTAAACCCATAAGTGTTTTCATATTTTCCATCACAATAGGATTAAAATTTTTTTAGCATCTTATAAAACTCATTACATTACTAATTCTAATATTTTTCCGTAATTCTCCTTTTTCATTGGTTACACTTTGAAAAAGGTGAGATGCGATAAAAAGAATTTTAATAAAAAAGGACTTACTCAGGATTTTTTTTTAATATTGGGAAATAAATTTTTCTGGCTGCTAATACCTACCGTAGCAGCGTTATAATTATAACTTGGCAAGTATTTTCATTTCTAATGAGAAGAACACCAAGTTCACTAACAGCTTCCGTAAAAAATTGATTGACAGCTCTGAAATATGCAGAAAACAGATTATTTTAAGGGGAAAAATAATATGTGGTTGAAAAAAATAAACAAAAAATGCTTTAATTTAATTATGAAAAATCAAAGAACATAAAGATTGTATCAATTTACTAAATGCCGATTATTTAAAAAAAGATATTTCTTTTACTAAGTTTTTGAATAGATTGCATAACTAAGTATACTAGGAAATACAGCTATAAACAATATAAACGTAGAAATTAAATAAAATAAATAATGTGTTGAATATATCAAATAATGAAATAAATAATGAATACATCAAATAGATTCAAGTTAACGAATCGAAAGTAAAGGCTGAAGTTAACTATATATAATGTTACCAATGGCACTTGACAAATACACGAAAATAAACGAACTATTATATAGATATTTTATTTATTTTATTGAGCTGTTATTTAGTCTCAGTATGTATAATCGAAATAAAAAATAAATTACTATATTTTCTTTTCGAATGATATATGGTAAACCCTCAACAATTCTAATTCTTCGAAAAAATTTATAAAAAATCAGTCATAACTAAATAATATCGAAAAAATATTTTTCTAAACACGAAAGATTCATATTGATTTATTATTACAAAAAATATTTAAATACTTTTATATAAAATATAAATAGTTTTAATTATAATATTATTGCTTCTTAAATGTTAAATAATAATCTTTATTAATTATTTTCAATTTTATTTTATCCTATAAATGACCGAAGAGTAACTTATATTTTAAGCCTAATATTATCAGTATTAATAACGCTTATATTCTTTTGGTACAAATATAAAAATCAACTTTCCATTAAAAATAAATCCGAATTAAAACAAGTAATATAAATTTTTATAAAACTCTTAAAAACTGAATGGATGTAGGTTAAAACTTGGATCTCAATTTTTTAACAAAACTTGTAAAAAAATTTGATACATTTGAAGTTCATAATTGTTCGATTGGAATTATTTTAAAGCCCAATATTTCAATTGGTTTAACAAAAATTTTTTTACCTATGAGCAGTTGAAGGCTCAACATCATCTTGATCCATCACTTCACATTCCTGGTTGGTATCTGAACTACTACCTATCAAGCAAATTTTTAAAACATCGGTATATTCTCTAGTAAGCTGACTAATTAACTTTTCTTCTAAAATTTCCTGGGCATCATTATTTTCTTCATCGTTATTTAATTCCGTTTTCATAAGATTAACATATTCCCACTTTTTTGTTAATCTGCTCATCACTAAAATAAGATTTTAACAAAGTAAAAATCTTTAACTTGAGGAAAATAAAATTTAATCTAATCATTTATAAGTATACTTACTATATGGTAGAAATATACTAAGGACAGGCAACAACACGTCCTCATAATGGATTTTTGGGCATGAAGATATGAAATTTTTAAAAAACGTTCTAATAATGGGCCTTACTCTGTAATCTGGAACGAACTATAAAATAAGAAAATATTATGAATTTAAATTTTTTTTAAAATTGTTATATTATGTTTATTTATTTTAATTTTATATATTTATATTTTATTTATTTTCTACATTATTTGAATTTTGAATTGTGAGCTATAACGCTCATTTTGTCTAAATGAAAAATGAATCATATTATTTCAGAAAAATTTCAAATCATTTTTAACAATAAGCATAATGATATCTCAATCTTTAATGGGATTTCCATCCTTTAAAAAAATTATTTTAAAACAAATCTTGACTTTAAAATTATATATATTATAGAATATTTCATATAAATTAGAAATAAATGAAATTTTTTGTAAATCACAAATTATACACATTATGAGCCATGTTTCTGACGTAAAAATTATAATTAACAAATAATCCTTTGCACAATAAGAATTCTGCGGCAGGTTAGACTTCTAATTCTTTTCAAGAAGACATGCTTTTGTTAAACAGGCAGATTATAATATTTGCTGAGTCTTATGAATGAAAGTACTATAATTAAAACATGAAAACTTTTTCAAACTTCCTTCAATAAAACTTATTTTTAAATTCTGAAATGAAAAATAAAGAAAAAAAATGTAAATATAATGCTTTATTCTTATTTTCTTATAAATATTTGATGTTCTTTCCCAATTTTACATAATGGTGACAATGACAATAAACCAAAATGATTATTAATATTTTTTCAGCAAATATAATTTATCTGAAGGAAGTAGATATTGAGATTAAGTTGTCATGGGACCGGAGCATCAGATTGCGTTGCCCCGGGAGGACGCGGAATAGGTCCCTTCCGGGATAATTCCGCGTGGCGAAGCCGGTCTCGGTGCACATGGGTGGGAACCTGCCTGCACACACAATTGAGCCAGAGTCATTGGCATCCTCAGTGACGCCGCCACGCAGCCAAATGGAGGCTGAAGACATCGTAGCGGGCTAATGAACTCCGGATTGGATAGAAGTCCGCAAGGGATCACTGGCCGGAGTTCGTGGGAGCCCCGAGGATGTTCCACCGGGGAGTTTTAGTCGGTTCGACTCCGACACTACCCATGCAGCCCAGTCACCGCATGAGCGCCAGGAGGTTTTCTCTCGAAAAAAAAGGTTAAACTGTCATGATATTTGGCTAAAAACTAAAGAATTTTTTTAAGAAAAGAAACGGAAAAATAATTGAAAAATAACTAACATCGAGATTACTAAAAATTGCTGTTATTAAAGCTGTTGCAAGTTGGGGAATCTGATAAAAATCCTTTCCCAAGCTGGGCCCAGCATTTCCTAATATGTGATAGCAATTTTCATGAACGCTCTGTAAGAACTGTTGCATTCTTTCTAGCGGACTTTGTATTTTTATTTTTCCACCCTCTATTTGATCTAAATTGGAACTATTGGAAATAGCTAATCCTAAAAGATTGGCCTTTTCCACTTCCAGCATTTGATAAGCAGCTTTATAACCCTATAAAACAAAAAATTCTTTCAGAATTTCAATTTTATTAATTTTTGAAAAAAAATAAAAAATTTATGTATTAGTAAGATTTTAATACAAAAATTTTTTCTTCATATCATTTTCAACATTACCTGAGAAAGCCGCAATAAGGATTCTGGAGTCCATAAAGAATTCAGAACTTTTATCAGAGATAAAACGTTTGGCAAAATAGGTATTATATGAGACGCTGCAGGATTTTTATAAATTGGATTACCGGCAAAAGTTTTACCAACTACGAATCCTCCTCGAGCAGCTTTATCTGGATCTTCCGGCCATGTGCTCCTAAAAAAAAAGAATAAAAATAGCTTAATCAATATTGAAAAATTGAAACATAAAAATTTTAAAAAAATTATATATAATACACTTTAGTTAATTAATTGAAATATTTAATAAACATTTAATTTTAATAAATTAAGTGTTAATAATTTAACACTTAAATAAATAATTTAAATATTAACGAAAATAATTAAAAAGATTAAATTGTAAGAATGTTAAAAGGTTGCTTAATTTTCTTCGAGCAGTTAAGTATTATTTGAATTTAATTGCAAATTTATGGAATGAAATGTTTTATTATTTTTTTTAAAAATATTAAAATATTATAATATAAAATCATTTTTACTTACCGAATAATTATGGAATAAAATAAATGCGTGCAAAAAACTATTTGAGCTCTATTTTTACCATTAATATCTTCGGAATTTGGTTCTATTGGTGGTTTATCTAGGCCAACGAAGGCCATAAAGTCACCAGGTGTTCTAAAATCAGTTATGAAAAAATACTTTATTTTTTTGTGACACTTTAAAATGGCTTTATATCGAAAGGAAGCAAGAGATTTTAATGATTTCAAGTATCTTATAGTTTCAATAAGAAATGTTAAATACAAACAGAAGTAATGAATAATATTTATCTTCGTTAATGATGTATTCAAGAAAAATCTTCTAATGACTTAAAATATTTTTTTAAAAATCTTTCCAATAATTCTTTGAAAATTACTCCCATTTTAACTTACCTAAATGCTGGTTCCATCTCAAACCAACTATCTGCAGCAGCATGAATAACATCCGCCAGAAATTGAGATTGCTTATTATAGTCATTAAAGTGATTACAAATTAATAGTAGCGCCTCTTGTAAAGTAATTTGCTCCATTTTAGATATTTGTGGATCTTTATTTATGGTTTGAACCGTAAGATTAATTTGATCAAAGAGCGGTAATAATAAAAGAGGATATCTTTGTCCAATCTTAACTAATAGAGCACCTGCATGTCTTCTAACATTTTTCACTGCCCGTGAACGATTCTCTTTCGTCTGTCCTGGTAATGAAAACACAGAGGCTGCAAATATTTTATCCAAAACCCTAAAAATTAGAAAATTAATTACATACAAAAAAATTACTTTAAAAAAAACATCTGAAATGTGTAAAAACCAAACCTGGGTAAAATTGTAACACTTTGTTCAGCTGTAGCCATGGACAGAAAGACGAAAAGGGCCGAAATACAAGATAAAAGTAAAGAGAGGATAGGAGGATCAAAGGGATTAAAATTTAAACATAGTTCCAATAATTCTAGACCTGAAGAAGTACTTGGTCGAACATTACTTTCTAAATGAACTAAACGACTTAGAATCTTTTCCAACAACTGAAAATAAAGCATTAAAAAAATTAACATATTATAAGAAAATATAAATTATTTTTGAATAAAACAGATTTAAAATTACTGGTAGTTATTTAAATAAAAATTTTAATTTTTTTTATTTTATTAATCGATGAATTATCAAATTGATTCCAAGAAGAGAACAAAAATTTCATCAATAACTTAATCTTCTTGGAGATGGTAAAAGCAAAAATTCTTTTTTAATTTTTATATTCATTAATTATAAATTTATTTAATCTACCAGATCCTTCATCTTTTCTTATGAAAGAATTGACTTATTTTTATGATTATTCTTTATTTATTATATTATTTTTATTTAATTACTGTCAATAATTTTAAAAGCTGATAATTTATTTATTTATAAACTGTTAATTTAACTAATTAACTTACATTAGCCATAGCTTCCCACTGCAAATACAAAGGGGTTTGAGAAGTACAATAAGATTGTTCGTTCACTGATAAATCATCAATAGATTGTTGCAATATACTTCTGAACCATTTCTCAACATATGTATAAGTAACATAAGGAGCTACCTATAAAATATTTTATTTACAATAATAAAAATTTTAATTTCTGGTTACAAATCTTATTTTAATTTTTCATATTGTAATAACATTTATTACTGTTTAATTATTTAATCAAAAAATTAATTTTACTCACATCAGTGGCTTTTCGGAATGTTTCTAAAATTTCCGTTCTGGTTTTTAGGAAAAACACCACAAATTCTTCTTCAGAATCAAAATCTATCATAGCGGCGGTATCTTGATCAGTAGTAGGAACTCTAGATACCGGATAAAATACCTTCCAAAATGAATGAAAATTTTATTACTATCCTTTAATTATATTTTTTGTCTGCATATTTTCCCCTCAAAGTTTACTAGGACTTACATAATTAATTAATTCAAATATAAAACTGATGATCAATATTCTTAAAAATTTTACTCAATCTTACTTTGATTATTTTTGGTGCAGTAGTTTCAACCCATTGGGGAATATATTTATGAAAAATTGGATCGCGAGAAATCAATTGATGTTTGAAAAAAGAAGACCATAAATTGTTAGCATAGCTAATTATTGTTAAGCTTGGATGACGGGAGAAAGATAGCATTACATCTGAAAATTAAATGCAGAAATTATTTTAATTATAATTTAATAAACTTGAAATTGCTAATAACTAAAATCTAATTCAAATATATTTTGTTTTAAATATATTCAAATATATTATTTTAAATATATTCAAAAAATATATTTTTAAGTATATAAAAGAAAATAATTTAGCAATATATTTAATAAATATGAGTTCATAAAAGAGAATATAAAAAGAAATTATAAAAAAGAAGGTAGAGGTTTTAATTAAAATTAATTATAACTAACTTAAATATACGTCCAAATGCTCAGAGCGAGTTACCGTGGGAATAAAATCTTCTTTTCCCCACAGGAAACAGATATGATTACCCAAACCAGTCAATACCTAAAATAAGATTGAAAATAATAAACATTAACTGACTGATTAGTTTCAATATTGTTAAAAAAAAGAAAGAACTAATTAATACTTAGAATTCAAAATATAATTAAAAATAACTGGATTGATTACAAACAAGTAATTGAAAAAATATATTGAATAGTTGCAGATAATTCGACTGATATTTTAAGAAGAAATAAGAAAAGTAAATTAAAAACTGAGCAAAAGGATTTAATAACTTATTAAGTTTATAAAATTTGAAAAGAAAATTGTTCTTTAATGAAGAAGAATATTTTCAATTTAATTACAAAAGCTTTCTTATTGGAATTTATACATTTAAAAATTACCTGAGTTAATTTTTTCAAAAAAAAATAATTAATTTCATTTAAACTTTTCTTCATTATATTATTTGCAGCATTTAGAATAAAACTTAATGACTTCACATCAAACCATTCCAAGAGAAACTTTCTATCTTCAACTGCACCTTTTCTAGAGACAATTTGTAATAAACATTCAACAGCATTATTCTGAAAATTCTCATTTTCTAATAAAGTACAAAGAATCACTAAAAGTATATTATTGTCTCTGGCTAGATGTATGTAGTTTACCCATTCCACAAAACTTGATAATGTAGTTAAACCCGTCTAGAACAAAAAAATGAATTAAAAAACATTTATGAAAACATAATGATCATTTAAATATAACAGTTAAAATAAAAATCAATAAAATACTCACAAAATAAAAACATCAATGAAAATGGTATAATGGAATAATGAACTGCACAGTAAGACTTTAGTGACAATGAATTTAATGATAAAAATTGTATTTAATCCTACCTGAACAACTCTTGCATGAGAAGCAGCAACTTGTTCCAAGTTTTGAGATTTCTTAAATAATTCAATATGCAATGTAATTAAATGCAATAAAAATGAAAATATATCAGACATGTTAGCATTCAGAGTTTGAAAGAGATCTTTCCTTCGTTGTGCTGATTCTAAAGTCTAAAATTTTCAAATGTAAAATAAAAAAAATAATTTATCTTTTTAAAAATTGAGGAAAATTATGTTCATTTCTTAAAATTAATTTTAAGAGTTGTGAAAAAAGTAAGTCCAAAAACAGAATAACTATATAATAAGTATATTTTCCTATTCTTACTTGCAAAAGAGCCACATCTTCACAAAGTCTAAGAAGTATAAGCAATACAATTTCAGCTTGTGTAGTTCCCTGCACACTAGCCATATTTAATTCTGCTAATAAAGTTGGCCATTGTTGTGGCCATTCTCTCTTTATCATCTCTACAACTATTCTGGAAAGAGCATCTTTAACATGTAACTCCTTCTGCATGCCTGCCATTAACAATCTCATTGTATTTTCCTGTAATGATAAGCATTGAAATTATAATTTCCTTTATAGAATTGCATTATATGATTAAAAAGAAAAGAAATAATCTTTGCAAAACATTACTTTGATAAATATTTTCTGAGATTGAGAGAGTTGATTCCATCGGTATTTTACACAATGTTCCATTAGCTGAAGTCCAAAATGTACAATATGATCCTTTGCCCATTCTGCTTGTACTAGATATAAGCCAACTTGAGCAGCATAAGGAGAGCAATCCTAAAATAATTAAGTACTAAATTGAAAAACTTTTATTAATTATTTATATTTTTGATTGAAAACAAATATCTTAAAAATTTAACAAATTCTTAAAGTAAAACTGTAATAAAGTTTTACTTTAAAATAAGAGATAATAATTTTTTAAAAATAATTTTAATAAAATTATGCTAAGTATTTTATTTAAAAAAATATTTTTGTAATGCCTATGATGATGAAAAGCAATTTTTTGAAATTCTAGTAAACAGAATCCAGTTAAACCAATTTATGAAAATGCATAAAATTCAAATCATTTAAACAGAAAACACCCCATTTTTTATTATTTATTTTGAAATAGAAATATCATACTTTAAATTTTTCATAAGCAGTGTAGGCTTCTTGTCGCAAAGCCTGAGTGGCTAGAGGATCCATTGTAACTTCTAATGCTCTCACAAGATCAGCTGCCATATCACTTATCAATTCTGATGAAGCCATTTTAGACAGTAATAAATTTCTGAGTTCAAAACATCTTAATTTGAAAGGTACTGGCTCTAGAAATAATATAACATTTTGTTGGAAAATTCAATTTCAAATTAACTTCCTACTCAATATAGTAAATTAATTTGAAAGATACCAATCCTTGTAGAATAATGAGAAAACCATTATATTCTGAATATCATTGTAGATATGAATTATTACCATTAATGTCGATTTTATTCTTGACCTGTCATTATATCCAAGTTAATGCCGAATTCTTCACTTTCATAATCATTATTTCTGTTGATAATTAAAGATTTGTTTATCATCAACTAAAATAATGCAAATAATATTATAAATAAAAACGATAAGCATTCGTTAGCTTTTTTAACGAAATGAAAATTGAAAATTTTTTCATTATGTAATTAAAAAGCAAAAGAATTTTGACAAAAAGACCGGTTCATTTTTAGAAAAGAATGCATCGGAAGTAAAATAGAGAAAAATGTTAAGAAACAGAACTTTAAAACTTAAAAAAAAATTTAAAGTTATTTGTTTATTAAGTAATTTATAAGATCAGCAAAAATCTATCACATAATAATATATAATTATGCTAAAAACATTCGATTATATTCTTTGATTAAGAAATCTGTTAAAAGCGAGAGGACAGTATGCTAAAACTTACCTTTATGAGTCAATATCTTTTTTTCTACTTTCAAAAGAAAATGAATGCATTTAATTTTAAATTAGAACAAAATGGCTTAAATTTTTTTATGATTTTAATTTAAAGCTTCTTTATACATACTGTTATTTTCATAAAAAGCAAAAATAATTTTAATTTACCATTTAAAATAAAATCTATATGTTTAAATTATGCCGATTTCTTCATGGACGAATTCATAGACATTTGCTGGCAGCAACAGACTGCCAAAAAAAAACTCCAGTTTTTAGATTTCGTTGAAAATTGAAATTTTATGTTAAGATTTATACCATTTACATTTATTAAATTACAATATGCTATATCAAAAGTTAATTAATTTTATTTATTATGATTTTAATGTGGTACTATGAAGATTTTTATTATCCAAAATGATTAATGTGAATTTTCAATGAATGCCTTTAAAGGTCGAAAACATTTGTAACTTATAAAATGAGAAAAATTTTGCAAAAATCTATAATTCCTATGAAATTGGAGAGAAAAACGTGGGATATATTTTGTTGTTTAATAAATTCAATTTATAATTAAAATATTGCTAAAGTACAGTCTGGCAGATACTGTCTAGTGAACCGGAAGTTGAAATAAAAAAATAACCGTCAGCTTACAGGAAAATATTAACATATAATGTCCATTTATGAACATATGATAATATAATATTGTTGAGGTATTTAACTAACATTTGATAAATGAAAATGAATTAAAAAATAAAAGATTTTCATTTCATAATCTTTTAAATCTTTTATCTGATTTCATTAAATATATTTTGATAAAAAATAGTATCAACTAATAATTAATTTATTAATTATTCAACTAATAATTTGAACACATTGCAGGACATTTTTGACAGATTAAGTCATTAAAGATTTCATGATTTATATCTTCATGTTTATTGCTTTGCTCAACTTTAACATTTTCAAAAGATTCTATTATTGCCGGAGTCAAAGATCGGAGAATACTCAATTGTTTTTCTAATCTTCGTTTTAAAATTATAATTCTAATTGCTTGTATGAATTTTCTAAGGGTATAAAACTTTATGTACTTAGATTTCCCAGCTGTTAATTCGTTTTCATATTCGTATTTTCTTGGCTAAGAAAACATAAGAACAATCAAATATTTTTTTTGACATTGTAGTTCAAAATTTCTTTGTATTTAGTAAAAACAAAATTAAAAAATTATTCAGCATTGTTTATAGCAGACAAATTTAACTAAATCTTGATTTTCATTCATTAGGTATAAATTTGATTTAAAATTTTAATTCACCTACAAATTAACGTGAAAAATAATTTTTTTACGTATTAATGAAAACTTTCTAGCAATTCAAAGAATTCTAGATCTGAATTGACAACAAAAGATGTTATAATGTACAGTAAGAATAATTAGGAAATTTTGTTCCCTTAAGCAGGAAAAAATTGAAATAACTCTTTTATGGAGTGACGACTCTATTATTTTTTAAGATTATGTCATAGATGTTTCTTCCTCGTTAATATTTTCATTTGTCAGCCTTTCAAAAACCTTAAAAAAAATAATTCAATACATTTTTATTACATTTCCAAACGGAAACTTTCTCAATCGATATATTTATGATCTTATATAACTTTTGGCCTTTAACTACCGTATGGGCAGACACAGTCTACCTCATGACGGTATTTCAAGCGGTATTTCAGATGCTGCCATTGCTACCGAGATAATTCCAACAATAATTTTAACGGAATTTTTCTCTGTTCTGACTCCATAAGGTATGGAGCAGAAGTAGAGGAACCTAAGGGTAACAAGGGCAAAAATAAAATTAATTATTTTTGTTGATATAAAACTTAATGAATGCTGATTCCCAGGTTTTATATGTCTGGATACTGACGACAGCATTACCATATTCCGTCCGTATGGTTGCTAAAATTTAAAAATTGTGTTAAGGCGTCGATATTTTTATTAAGTTACATATTAATTATTATTTTATATATGTTACCAGAAAACAGTGGAATAGAAACTTGGAAAAATATAATATTAGTTATAGATCATTAGCTCCTATGATGTCACAAATTTTGCCTATTATATTGCAACTAATTGGTGAGATAAATAAACCATTACCTCTGACAATTCTCTAATAATACGAATGCGTTTTGATTTTTGCACTAAATTGTCATATACTGCGTTTGGATCTTTACTAAATTTTATGAAATTGAAAGAGTCTCTATACTCTCTGATATTTTTGTCTCTCTCCTCTAGGATTTCTTTATTTAATTCTTCTGAAGTTTCATATCCTGGTGAATTATTTTGAATAACAGAGAGTTTACATCTCATTTTTTCCAATTCATATTTTCGAGCTTTAGCGCGAAAGACATTACATTTTTTAAGATAGATGTCGTAAGTATCAGATATTTTCAGACCATCGGAACCTAAAACATTTCAGCTACATGAAAGACTTAAAAAATTGTTAATTTTTTCAACTTGAATTCGTTATTCAATGAATAATTTTCAATTGGATATTATTAAAATATATAAATTAAATAATTCATTGCGGTATTAACTTGAGAGTAGGAAGACCATAAGGTTTGAACTGACGTTCTAACGATAAATTTGATATGGCTGAAATAAGACTGATGAATTTTTTAGATTAAAGAGCGAATTTTATTCGAATGAATAAATTCGAAAATGAATAAGAAATCTTACTTTTGTTTCAATTCATAATTTTTAATAGTTTCTACTAAATCTAATTCAATAGCTTAATAGTTTATTATTTTCAGGAGGGTTTCTTAATAAGAATTGTCAGTACTTCTTGAATAAAAAATAAAATTGTGAGATGGCCTATTATTCAATTTATTACTTCTAAGGGAATAGTGTCTATTAAAATTTTGCAATCACCTGCACTCATACCTAAGTATTCAGATTTAACTGGGCTGGAATTCATTATTCCTTACGAATTTTCAGTATATTTCGCAAATTCTTAATTTACATATCCGCCTGTTTATTTATATAATGAAGAGATTTTCGTTTTATTTTAGGATTCTTTCAAAGATGGCTGTGAAAAAGTGATAAATTTTTAAAATATATTCATATTAATAGTCGTATTTAAAATATTTATATATTTTTGCCCAAAACTAAAAGTAATGCAAAAATATGTTCTTAAAAAATATCATTAAAGTAACAATTAATAGAAGCTTTGTTTTAATTTTAATATTCGTAATGTATATTATATTTATAATTCATTTTGTATGATAATTATAAAAGATCAAAAAATAAATAATAGTAAAATTATGTATCAATAGTTTTTTTATTACTTAATTCAGCCTAGTATAATTTAATTACATCAATAAGCTTAATTTTCATCTCGATTCATTTTGGTGGTAAATTAAGTAATTTATTACCGATTTGTCCTACTATCATTGCAATAATATATTTTGTAAATAGTATTTTGAAAGGAAGCGATAAGCCTAAAATATATGTTTATAAAAATGAAGAATTTTATAGAATTATAATAATCCCTTTGAAATAACGTTAGAATAGCATTGCTTTTTCTTTTAAAATGATATATTATTGATTTCATAATTAATATACTGTAATTATTAATGAAGAAATTTTTTTAATTGATTGGTTGGTTTAATTTGATTTATAGAAAACATATAAATTTTAAAATAAATATATACTGAGAAAATTTTTGCATACCAGTGTAATAAATAAAGATCTAATATGATCGAATGATATCTTAAATTATAAATGCAGGCATTCGATTAAAAAAATCAAACTATATTATGTTACTGTATTTTTCTGTGTTACAGTGGTCAATCATCGAATCTAAACGATTTTGCCAATTTAAGAAAAATAGTAAGCAATTATTTTATCTATAAATTATAAGTATTAAATTATACCTAAATAAATATAAAATTACTAAAGGTTTATATAAAATGCAGTTTATCTAAAGAAATTTATGCTTAAATAAAATTAAGCAATAATTTAAGTAAAACCATATGTTTCATATGTTTTGTTTTAAAAATTAAAATAGTGTTCAGCAAATGATCTAGAATAATGACTTAAAATAGTATTCAAAACTAAAATTCCTTTTAAATTTTAATTTAAATTGTAACTTAACACACAATTTATGAGAAAAAGTAAAATCTTACACATTCCTTTGGTTTTTATTGACTATTCACAATTTCACATTATTATACTAAACTATATTAATTTGAAGTTATATGTTTTAAATAGATAATTCAGTGTTTAACAGATAATTCAGAAAACATAAGAAAAATTTTTAGAAATTATACTTATTCTATAAAAGTCTCAAATAATTTCCGTGAAATTTCATGTACAATATTGTCAGAGAAAGATGTCTTCTTCCAGATTTTCTTCCTCTGATGTTACTGAGTCCTACCTTAAGGCCCGATATGTAGAACCTCTCATCATAGCATTATAATGGGAAGGAAGCTGTAAATTAAAATTTATTAATTTGAGGTTCTAAAAATTTTAAACTTACAATAGGATTCAAATTGTAACAATAAAAACATGGCATTAAGAAAATACAATTTTTTAAAATGTCAAAAATAAGTAATGCAATTGATTAATTATACCGTAGCTCCGATACGTGAAAGATATCTATTTCGTATGTGAAAGTCTGACTGTGGCTGTAAAAAATCATGGGAAGCATTATCGGACATCGATGTTGAAGCCAGTAGTTTTTCCCTTTCCAAAACTTCAGTAGCTCTGAAAAACAAATATATTATTTTTTCATTATCTTCTCTTAATTTTTCATTAAATTCTCTAAGAAGATATTTCTTTTTCCTTAAAATTAAAAAACTATTTTTAAGTTCAATTTCAGACTAAATTTTTAATGAAGAATAATTCAAAAACGACCAAGCCTTGCGAGTAAAATTTGAACTTAAATCTTTGTTTAAACGTTAACTAATAATTATTCATTTCAGTTTATTTCCATAATAATTGAGTAATAAAGTAGAGTTGATCTCAGTCAAATTTTTTCATGACAAATGATTAAAAATAGAAACGACATTTTACGAAAGGTTAGGAAAAGATCTAATAATCATGTTATAAATATTTATTAAAGTAACTTACAATTTATTTTCTTCATAAATTTTTCGTTCTTTGACAGACATATTTAACACTCCCGTTTTCAATGAATCATACATCCAAATAATTATAATAGTTATCAGGCTCACTAAAATGTGAAATATATTATATTTTTATATGTCAACTCAAAAAATTAAAATTGAAGAAAGGATTACAAAATTTATTATTTTCAAGGCTACAAATAATAAACTTACTATATAACCAAGCTAAGAAAAACACTTCCAATAATAGGTATCCTCTAGAATCAACGATCATTCCAGCCAATTGTGTAATTACAGCTAATCCCAAATTTTGCAGAGATTGGGTTCTAGAAATTTTTAGTTTTAATTAATCCTTCAAGAAACATTTATATTCAAGCTTATCTAGACTTGTATTAAAATTCTGCTTTTATTTCATATATTCAATTCATATGTTTAAAATATGAACCTAATTCTAAAAGATTACTTAACTTTATTATAAAATTCTATTTTTTTAAGAAAAAATAAGTTCCAGTATAAAAAAGAAAATAAATATTCAATCAAGGAACTTTTTGGTTAAGTTTTAAAAACAAAACCAAGAAGAGTGAAATATTTTTGAGCAAAACATACATGCCGTACGCTGTTCCAAGTTGAAAATCGGGAATGACAATTGCTACCATTGGCCATAAAGCACTAGCTAACATTGAGTAGGCGAATCCAAGCACAGACATTGCAATAAAAGGATTAAGAAACGTGAAAGCTAATAAAGCATGACTCCCTATCGAAACTATGATTGATATGAAGACCCAAAAAACATTTTTTCCGGTTTTATCTACCAAAAATCCCATAAAAGGCGACGCACATATAGATATTATGTACACAAAACTATTCACTTGATTGGCCGCATTTGGATCGAAATCAAATTTACGTTCAAAAAACACCCTAAAATCAAGTTTATAAAAATAAATTATCACATGGTTCATTCCATTAATTTTTGTTAAATTTTTAAATAATTTTAATTTTTTAAAAAATCTTTTGATTAATATTTTTTTTATTAAAAATTAAAAACGATCTAAATTTTGTAAAAATTTACATATTTTAATTTATTAATTATAAATACTTACTTTCCCAAAGCTATGAAAGGAAATATAGCCGCATAATATGCGATGCATATTATAGAAATCATCCAAAATGTAGCTGGGAAATCTTTAACATCAGTAATTCTAATAACTTGTGACTCCTCGTTATTGCTTCTCTTCAAAGATTTTTCCGTTCTCTTATCCATCCATGCCAGAATTAGGGCACCGATTAAAGAAAGCAAACAAGTAGAACCACCTAAGATGAAAAAAAATTTACATTTTTCTATGAATTTCTAAATTATCCCGTGAATGAAATTTTTATTTTCCGTAGGCTTCTTTTCAATGAGTTGATTTATAAATATCAAATAATATAATAATTATGATACTAAATAAGTGGCCTATTATTAAATTGATCGCGCAAAAGTAATTAAAATTTATAAAAATAAAAAAAATATATATCCGAAAAATAATTTACATTTGCTTTTTATAATATAAATTTTGGTGCTAATTATTGATATATATGTTTCATTTTCAAAAAGATATTTAAAACTATTTTAAGTTAATCAATGAAATTGATTAATGTCCCATGTAGTTTATGTAATTTAAACAATTTAAATTGTTTTTAACTTAAAAAAATTATTCAATCTTATTAAGTTACCTATTAGAAGACTAATAGCAGTGCACACATGACCTTTGTAATAATTACCGACCCATTTATACAAAGGTTCCATCACCATGAAATTCACTGTTGAACCGAATCTTGCAAAACTTAGCTGAAAGCCGAAAACCATGTTAAGTTCTTTGCCTTTAAACCACAGAACAGCGTAATAATTCTGAGCTACGGCCAAAGATTCTGCTCCAATCCTATATTAAGAATGTATACGTATAAAATATCATATTTTATAGGTTAGGTTAGGTTTTTTACTACATTTTTATATATTTTCTTATTATCATGTAATAGATATAGTTTTTTATTAACATTTTTTTTAAAAATTTACTGCTTATTTTATTTACCTTACAATATTTATGTTTTGAAAGTTAAAATACTTTAAAAAAATTACCCAAATATAAATCTGCCGACGATTAGAAGCCAAAATTCATTAAATAATGCACCAAGGGCAAATATAAGTTGACCCAAAACTATTAATGATGCAAAGATATTAGTTCCTAATCTAATGCCAAATACTCTAAAAAAAAAATTTATAGAATTATAAACACAGTTGAATATTATTTTCAATTGATTTGGCTAACTTGAAACTTGCTGTATAAATGAAAAGTAGTTTTTCTTTTCTTTAATTTGCACATTTTTCATCTGAATGAGGGACTTAAGATTTTCAAACAGTTGTGGTGGAATTTCAATTGTTGGAATTTAGATATAGGAACTCAAATACAAACGTTTTCAGATAGGTTTTCTTTGAAGTCTTTAGCGCTTTATGTAATAAAGATGGTCTTCCATAATTGTTTAAAAACAAATTTTTATTCTATAATAGAGAAAATTACCTCATCATGACATGACCTATTTTGAAGCTGTTTAAATAAGAAGAAGTTATAAAAACTGATCATAAAATAACAATGTATATTAGTGTAATGTATAAATAATAATGTTCATTATAACTGATAGATTCTTGATATATAAAATTTTTTAGTTAATACTATCAGTCTTAATAAACTGTTACAAAGCATGAACTTTGTATTCCAAATTTATTTACACAATTATGTTGAACTAAAGTCCAAATGTACAATTTATCTTTGAAACTAACAAAAATGAGAAATTTTTAATTCTAAGTGATATATGTATGCTGAAATTATAATTTTTAATTATAATTTAATTTTAATTTAAGAAATTTAATTTAATTTTAGCTTTAGATTGAATTTAAATTTTTTCTGGCATTATAAACAGAAGAATATTTCATTGTTATATTATGATGTGAAATTATTCTTCCATGTATCATAACCATTTGTTTTAATAAAATTTGATTTATTTTTATATAATGTTGTAATATTTATTATAGTATTAATTTCAAAATATCAAATTATCTTATTATTTTTTATTTAATTTTCTTAATATCTATTCAAAAATCATAATACTAGTTATTATTTCAATATAGTTTATATTTTTATTATTTCTTGTGCTGCAATAATAGAATTCATAGTTTGTAAACAATATATAACTATAAAAGTTCTGTTACAAATTACACATTACAATATTTAATTTTAGTTGTAAAAACTGAAAAAAAAGATAATACTCTAAAAATTTTAAAAATGAGAGATAATTTATTTCAAAAATTTCTTATTGTATGTATTGCCAATTTGGAAGCTACATGTTAGTTACAATCAATTATAAAGCATTAGTACCATTAATGTTTAATTCAGTTTGATTAAATTTTATATATTTAGTCTTAATTTATTTCAAAAGAGGCTCATGAATTACCTGTCTATTAAAAATCCTCCAATAAAACATAACACAACACTTGGCCAAGAATACCATGCATATAATAATACAAACTGTGAAGTTTTAAGATTCATATCACTTTGGAAGTGTTCTTGCAGAGCTCCAGGTGTATCATAGCAAAAATAAGATCCTAAAAATAAAATAAGATGTAATTATTTTAGCGCTTGAGAATATTAAAATTTGTATTACAGTTAAACCAGAATATTAATAAAACTAAAATTTTAATATTGGATATAACAAAATAAATATTTTTTATGAAATGTTAAAAATTGGCATCTAAAATATTACAATATTGACTATTTTCACTTATTTTTTACAGATAAACTTAAATTTAATTTTATTCTAAATTTATATTTTTGGAAAATTGCAAAGGTGTTTCTTACTAAAATTATATTTTTAAATTTTCAAAATTATCTGATCTTTTGTGATTTTGATATGTTAAAAATATAATGAAACTCAAGGCAATCAATTTTATTTCCTTTGATATAAGTATAATTATCCATCACTTATGCTATTTTTTATTTTTAGATTTTATATACTAGTAAAATAAATTCAAAAAATATTCAGTTGAATTAATTTATTTATATAAGGCGAATATCATATTAGAAATTTGTAATAAATTTTAAATTTTTTTGAAGCTCACATGACTGATTCTAATGAAATTTGGTTTTCATGATTTGCACAAAAATTTGTACAGGTAGAAAAAGAAATCTGAAAAATGACTTCGGATTAATTTGCAACATTTTTTAGTACATCAATAACAATTAGTGTTTAAGTTATTATTTTGATTACAATCAAGTTGCTAGTTTTGTTAAGGTAATATGACCGAAAATAAATCATATATTAAATATTAATAAAAAAATTAGCTTGTAGTGAAATTTTTGGGGAAAGAAAATATTTAGTCTTACCAAAACCGAGAAGGCTCATCAAAACAAGCCCAAGAAATCTGTAATTTGATGACTGTGGATCGCAACAAGTAAAATTTTTAAGGTCCTCATGAGGGATATTTGACTTATCGCCATCAGTTTGGTCAGTTTGGCTTTCTTCTGAATCTTCCATTACATTCAAAAATTATAAAATTATCCTTTTAAATTCAGTCTACTAAAAAAAGATAATACCATAAAATTTCATTATTTGTCACAGTCGTTAAAGCCAACAGCATACAGTATTCTATTACTCAATGCGACACGGTATGTCAGGTATCCCTAACTAAAATAAAATTCAGTGCCTCAGTGCGCATGACGTATGATAAATACATTAGCAGCGCTCAGTTTTGTTGGAATTTATTTTCCATAGGCGAAAGTTTAAAATAAACGCTTTTGCGGGATAAATAGGATATATATATAACAGACGATCACTTATATATATTAGTTCTAATATGATTCTGTTCTCATATGAACGTCTTTCTTCAACTATTATTGTCAAAAATAATTTAATAAGCAAACAAAATAATTAAGTTTGTATTTATTCATGGATTGAATGTTACAATGATAGAATCATATTCGGCGTCGCAGAAATTTAATTTTTACGTCAATTTAAAACCATAATTATTCAGAAATGGCATCTCGCTGGGGTAGTGAATTTAATGTGTCTGAACACAGAGATCTACAGGTAGGAAAGTCATGTTTTAAATATTTTAACTTCATTTTTTGAAATCTCATAATTTTTTGTATCTTATTTCTTCAGATTTAGTTCAACTTATTGTCTGAATGCCTAATTAATGTTCAGATATAATTCATCGAAATCGAAATCTTACTTTCATGAACTGTGAGAGTAAGATAATTTATGAACTTAAAATGTTAAATGCATGTTCTAATATGTTTTTAAAGGTTAAACATGAATGATTGTGGATAATAATATTAATTTTAAATTATCAAGATTATTGGGATATCTGTTATTTTGAACATATAAATTATTATAACATTAACTTTAATATTTTTCAGGCAAATACCATGGCCCTGGATCGGGAGGGTAATAATATTCTTTTAGCAGGGTAAGATTTTAAATTATTTTCAAGGCGTTGAAATATGAAATTATTAAAAAGATTTCAAATATTGATAATTTTCTCATTTATAAGTATTTATTCCACTTGATTTTATGTTTAATATATTTAAATATCAAATTACATACTACTTGTTCATATTATGCTACTCAAATCACCCATTCTTTTAGTAACATAAAAATATAAAATTAAAAAAGGAATTGAAAGAATTTAAATCATGTTGAAAAAAATTTTTTTGAATAAGAATAAATTTTTCAAATCAAAAATATTAACTACTGTTTAATAACTTGCCATAAAAGATTTGTAAGTGATTAATTTTATATAATGTGAAATGAAAGGGAAAAATAATGGATCCATAAATTTCAGAAAACGTCACATTGCAATAAAAGATCTTAATGACCCATCAAATACATTAAAAAAATTTCCAAGACATAACAAATATGAAATTGGTACTGCAGAATGGAATCCAACTCCCATTTACAGTCAATACTGTGCACTTACAGTAAGTTTTATTTAGATTATATAAATAAATTATTTTCACAATTAAGTAATATGTGGTAATTTTTTTAAAAGCATGAAGAACCACTATTATTCTTAGTAAGTCTCTCTTCTTTATAAGAAATATTTAATGTTCAATTTGGTTTTATTGTAACTTGATATTTTTAAAGTTATTATGTTATATTATGTTGTCTAATAAGTTTTATTATTCAGAACAATGCAGAAATAAATGAACAGAATTGAATATTATTTTTTAAAAAACATGGAACTAATGGACTTGAATACTAAAACAAAACTTTTATTTACTTTTCTATATTTGTTGTTATGTAGAAGCAAAAATTTCAATTTATAGTTTACAAAATTAATTTTTTAATTAATTAGCATTAATCCTAATAGAATAATAATATTATACAATAATTTGCTCAACTTACTTTAAATGTACTTAATTACATGATTCCAGACAAATCAAAGAATTGAAATATTTTGTTTATCTGGAGGACATCTACAATTTATGTATTCATTAAAATATCATACCAGACTGGTTTCTGATCTAAACTGGCACAAGTTTGAACCTTTCTTATTAGCTTCCTGTTCAGTTGATGCTTTTACTCATATATGGGACATTAGAGATTCTAGGAAACCAGCAATAACATTTTCTGCTATTGGTAAACATTTATTTAAACTTTATAAGTCATTATTTTTAACTTTCTTATTGAATTTTATCAGATTAATAAAAATAAAAAATTTTCAAAGCCATTTCTAGTTTTTGTATGTGAGTTATCTGATATTTCTTTATTTTTTAATATTTAATATTTCTTTTTTAAAATTAGCCTTTCTTGTTTGAGGAAACTTTAATAATACAATGCAAAAAAATAAATGTATTTTAGAGTAAACAGAACTACATTATTTTTATAATAAATATTTCATAATATTTCATAATTTTTTCTATCTAGAGAGCAAAAGGTATATATTTTGTTTTAGGTTATTAAATATATTTTCTACAAAATATTAAAATTATTAATTTTTTCTTTATTATATTTATTTAAAATAGTGTGAGGACTTTCGTGTAATTTGATTTTAAACTTTCAGCAAGTTCTAGCCATGTTCGATGGAATAAACTCAGTTCATATCTCCTAGCAACGGCTCATGATGGAGATATTAGAATTTGGGACCAGAGGAAAGGTTCAGCCCCTGTACAATATATATCTGCTCATTTTTCAAAGGTATATTTTGTCTTTAAACAAGCGTTTATTTATAATGTCATAACATTCAAAATTTTTTTAATAAGATTATCACTGTTTCTAGATTTTCTTACTTTATATATTTAAAATTTATTTTTTTTCCAAAACAATATTTCCTCATTTTAATACGAAATAATATTTTTATAGATTCACGATCTGGACTGGAGTCAAACTCATGAATACCAGTTAGCATCAAGTAGCCAAGATGGAACAGTTAAATTTTTTGATGTCACAAATCCTAAATGCACGGAAAGTGTAATACATACAGCTGCACCTATTTGGCGGGCTCGATATACTCCTTTTGGAGAAGGATTAGTAACAGTCATTATCCCACAAAATAGAAGAGCTGAAAATAGTCTTTTGCTTTGGAATTTATCCAATCAGTCAATTCCAGTCTATACATTTGTTGGTCATACAGATATCGTGCTTGAATTTGAATGGCGGGACCAGCGATTAAATGCAACGGATTATCAACTTATCACATGGTCTAAGGATCAAAGTTTAAGAATATGGAGAATCGAATCCTTTTTACAGAAATTATGTGGCTGTGATGTGGATGGAATTAGTCAAGAAGTAGTAGAAGGTGTGGGTTCAGACATAGTTAATATTACTGCGAACGGTATGTAAATTATTTTTCCAAATATTAATTTAAAGTATATTTTAATTTCTATCATACAGTTTGCTTATGTATCTTATAATTTTGCAATATTACTAAACAAATTAAATTTATTAAATACTTCATACATCAATACAAGATTTTGTGAAGCAGCACAATATTAAAAATTGATTCCAATCAAGCACAAGAATTAATTTAATCATAATATATTAAAAGAGTCATTTGCATAATATTTTAAAGCTAATCAATCAAAATTAAGTCTGAATAATTTAAGCAATATAAATTTTCTAAAAAAAAAAATTCATTTTCTTTTTATTTATTTTAAAATAGATCTTCCACGTGTAGGTGTTAATGAATTCATTCGAGAAGATACTATCACTCCAGCTGTTGAAGCTATGAATGATGACTCTTTTCATGATTTCGATTATTATCAGGTTTCTGAAAAAAGCTCCATTTCTAGTCAGGATGCTACTAGGTCTTTGGAATTAGAATTTTCCTTATTATCAATAAATAGCAATTTAATGAATGTAAAATTTGATGAAGTAAGTGAACACAATATCTAATAAATTTGCAATAAAGTTCACAAAATTTGCATCATTTCTATGTAACAATTATTATATTTTTTAATGACATTTTTTCAGATGAATGCTTCAAAACGTAGTTGTCAGATAACTGTTACAGTCAATTCGCATAATGTTTCTCTACAAGTTACGTTTCCTTTAAGTTACCCATGTAATGCTGCTCCATCTTTCCAAATAGAGGATTCTTCAACTATAGATAGCATGTTAAAAGCAAAATTACTCAAGGTAAATGAGTCATTTCAAAGTGAATATGCTTTTTTTTACAGTAAATCAGTAAAATTTATTTAAATTTTTATGGTTTTAAAGATATATTTTGGAAAAGTAATACACGACTATTACATCAAGAAACTTTAGCATTGAAACATTGCCGATAATATTCTGTTTCCTCATTTTTATAGATGTGTGCAATTTCATGAAACAGATTATTGTATTATTTAAAAGTATAGAAAAATGCATGAGATATGCACTAATAAAATGTTTTCACCTTAGCTGAATTAGGGTAATTTTTGAGAATTAAATCTAATTTAATTTTATCTATAAATTTTAATTTTTTTCCCAGGTTCTAAAACAGACTGCTCAGCAAAGAGTTAAGAAAAATAAAATATGCCTTGAAGCGTGTATTTTACAACTTGTTTCTACTTTAGAAAATTCAATACAAATACTAGGGTCTGAATCTAGACATTCCCTACGTTTGCAGGCCATTAATAATTTTGAAGTATCACTTAATCATAACTCATATTTATACGGTGGATTTCATGATGTTCATATTCCATATCCGAAAACATGCGGTGCTAGATTTTGCTGCGTTGGTAAGTGAAATTTTATGACTCTAAAGCCCTATAGAAAAAAATTGTTTCACTTTAGTTAAAGTATACTACTAATACTATTCTGTATTAGTCTAATTATATTCCCATTAGATTGTTCTTGCCTCTAATGTGCTTGTTTTCTGTTGAATTATATTAATTTATAACATATCACAAATCTCCAGTAATTTCGTACGCTTCTGAAATAGATATTATCTAAAATATCGTGAAATAAAAATCACCTTAAAAATTTTAGATACATTAGTTTGTTTTTATCGATCTACTTGGCCTATAAAACTTTTCAATAAACCAGAAACTTCAACGCCAAGATCTTTATCAAGTAGATCTGAATATGGTCGTTTAAATTATCCAGTTATGTGTATGATACGAGGTGGTGGACATGATTCTCCTAATAGATCTAATCCTTATTTTCTTCAGAGCAAAGTAGGTAGATATAGAGAAATTATAATATCGATGTGATAATTTTTTTCTTATAATTTAATAATATTTATCTTCCAGAATGTTAATAAGAATGCAAGTCTAAGAGAAAGCTTACAATGCAATGTCAAAGATCAATCAACATATTCCAAAGCTGTCACGATATTTGATTGTTCAAAATTGTTTTTTATCCATAAGGAACTTGGAGAAAAATATATGTATGAATATTTTTACTTAATTTTAATATTTGTAATATTTTTCTACCCTAAGTTTACGCTTTATGTCAAGAAGATGAAGTTAACTGCAATATTAAAATATAAGATTGGTTATAAGTTTTTAAGAAATTTAAATAATGTCTTTTTAAGCATTGATCCAAGTGATATTCCAGAGATGTGCAAAAAAAACGCAGAATTAGCCCGAAATGTGGGACGGGAAGATTTGGTGCAAACATGGACATTAGCAAGTCTGATAGCAACACCAGTATGTGAAGAAGGGGAAGTTGAGAATGATGCATTATGGCCTTATCATCCGTTTTCTAGATCTCAAATTGAATATTTGTAAGTAAATTATGTAACCTTTTTTTATGTAAATATATTTATTCCTTAACGATTAAATTATAATATGATTATAAATAATTGCTTCATAAACAAGGTTTATTAGATAAATTACAATGCGAAAAAAATAAAGTAGTTCATATGAAGGGCATAAAAAAAGAATCTAATTCAATAAAATCAATAAAAAATTTTGCAAAAAATAGTTACGGTATAAAAATGTAGTAAATATTTTGGAAACAGGATTTAGCCTAAAAATATTAAAATCCGTTTGCTCTTGTAATTCTGATATTAGTTTATTTCTAGGATATAATGTTCACACTATAATAATCAGCTTTTAAACATGTATATAGATTCACATATGATTTTTTTTTTTTTTAGAATTTTACACTATGCAAAGATTTCGGATGTTCAAACGGCAGCTATGTTATGCTGTGCTTTTTCTTGTAAAGTTAAAACCAAAATATCCTCTTCTAATAAATTTTTGAACAGCAAATCTATCAATCTAACGGTAGGTTTATCTCGCCTTATTTTTTTCTCCCACCATGTTTAGTTTAATTTTGGAAAAAAATAACATGAAGAAAGTGCAATTTTATTTACACAATTTTATATAAGCAGTTTTATTCATGATTTATTTAATCTTAAGCTACTACGATTTTTAAAAGTATCCAATGAATCACAATCATTATTGTATTAACGTGAAAAATTAATTTTAATATTATATTAAAACTACTTCATAAAAATTTCCAATTTATCAGTAGAAGAATTTTGATAAAGGTAAAATAATCCTTATGCTTTATGTATATCATTACTTTTTAATATTTTTATTTAAATTAATAATTATTTAGATAGTAAAGTCAACAAATTATAATTATACAATTTTTAGGCAGAAGGATCGCCTTATCAGACAATTCATGCTTTGGATAAAAGTGTTGAAAATAGGTCTCTGAATGTATTAAAGCAAAATAGATCGAATTCATGGTCCGAATCTCTAAATGAATTAAAATCCGTCAGTGACGCATTAGATCAAAAAGAAATCGATTTCAATTTTATTAAAAAAAGGTATACTTTTAATTCTGATATAGTTTAATGTTAATAAATAAGTTGTTGATTGAAAATAAGTGACTTGTGCTGTAAAATAATTTAACATTTTTTGATAGAAATCTGAGTGATGGAAATATTATATTTTTCGATGAATTGAAAAGAAAATACGCAGATGTCCTGCATAGATGGAATTTTTTGGAGCGTAGAGCTCAAGTTTTCAAACTACTTTCTCTCACCCCAGAATATTACAGAGTTATGGAGTTTACAAGCGAATGCAGCCAGTGCAAGAAACGAATATCAGGCACTGATTATTGTCCGTCATGTAGAAGAATATTGCTCAAATGCGCATTGTGTAGGATTTTAGTTAGAGGTATTATTTTAAAATAAGAAAATATTTATTCACTTTAAAAAAAATATTTAATTCAGTTTAATTTTTTTGAAGGAGCTTCTAATTTTTGTTTACTTTGTGGACACGGGGGTCATGCGAAGCATATGCTGGACTGGTTTAAAACTGAGTTAATTTGTCCAACCGGATGTGGCTGTAAATGTTTACAAGAAACATCATATTTGCTAGAAATGTGAGCCTGTAAACGCATACTGGATATAGACAAAACGGTTATATGGCTCTTTTGTGCAATAATAATAAAGAAAATTTTAAATAAAAGTAATTCATAAAAGTAAACAATTTGTTGTTAGTAAAGTTTAATTATTTAGCTGTCGGGAGATTAAAATTCAATATTATTTAATATATTCATATTTATATCATGTAGTTGAAGTAAAGAAAATATATTTTAAGCATTTTGCGATACAAATAAAAAATTGGATTAAGATTAAAATAAGTATGATTATCGTTAAATAAGTTATCATTTAATACTATTTATTAAACTTACTCATGCATACATATTTAAAAAAATGTTAAAGAATTGATAATAAGACTAATAAAAAAGAAATAAATAGATTTGTAAAGGACAAAGATAAGGAAATAAGACATTATACAAAGAATAAAGATAGTAAAACAAAATTAAAATATACAGTTATCCGAAATTCTAAGATGAAGTCTTGAAAAAGACTTTTGAAAAGACTAAAAAGAAAAAATATTGAAAATATCATAATAATTGACAAAATAACATGAACATGCACAAAAACAAGGTGAATAATATATATAAGATAAATTCAGTAAATATCACATCAGGAATTATTTATAAAAGTATTCGATTGGAAAGATAAAATAGTTAAACAAGATAGCAATACAAAACAAAAAAGATTCATATTTATGAAAGTCTAATACCTATCAACAAAAACCTGCTTTGGAGAATAATAGAAGCTAGAAGTGAAAAGTTCTATTATAAATTAAACATAAGTGGGAAAATTCTTAACTAGGCAACGAATGCAGCAAACCATTTTGGTAGGTTTCCTTTTAAAATAACCAATTAAAAGCTTTTGTTAAAGAAACAAGAAAAATGCATGTCTTATTCTTTCCTAAAAAATAAACTGCTTATCTCAGTCTCTTCTTTTTTCAATTTAAATATTTCTAAATAATCAGATATCTTTAAAGACAATTAATTTTCCGCTTCCATGTCAGTTAAAGTGGCAGAATAATCATGAAATATTAATTAAATTTTACAAAGAGATAAATTTAATCCCGTCAATAATGAAACAAGATACAACCAAGCAAATTTAGAAAAAAAATTTGACAACAACTATCACGAACCAAAATTGGATAACTATGAAATCGACGAAGGCAAGAGCATAAAGGAGGCATTGCGGATGAGGTGAAGAAAAGAGAATAAACTCCAAGATAAAGACAAGGGAAAAAATTTTAAATTCTCTGATTGAACATAAATACAACTAAAACAAATGAGTAAAAATGTTGATCCACTAATGAACTACAAAAGGGATTGTCAAAATAGAAAATGTAATATGAATTCAGATTAATGTAAATTTAAGTAAGCAAAGGTACAATTTAACTTTCATAATGTAAAAGAATTTGAAAATATTGAGAAATCAAGCACAAAAACGAAATGATTATAAAAAATAAAATAATCGGGAAGACTTATTGCCGCGAAATACAATCATTTGAACTTCTAACCATAAATATAAAAACTACCAAAAAGCGAGAATAAATGAAATAACGCATAGAATTAAAATATCATTATTAGTCATCGATGAATCAGAAAGTATGCTGAAAGATATTATACAGAAGAAAATAATTTTAATGGGAAATATTAATATTGACTTAAACTCACATTGATTATAGTACTCAAAATTTTTGAATAATTTTTTTAATGAAAAACACAAAGAATGTAAAAACGCAATTAAGTATTAGAACGAAATTAATTAAAATACTAAAATTAGGTAAGTTTTAACTGATAAATTGGATCATATTTGTATGAAAAATGTTGATGGCACTAAGTATATAAAGCGGACAAATATATTATCAAAAATATGAACAGCTAAAGATGCTGCAGATGCTGAATTCCGGTATTAATCATTTAATGTTAATTTAATAAAAGTAACGTTATTATAAAAGGATTATTAAAAATAAGATAAGATGAATGCAAACTATGTTGGAAAAAATAAAACTTGAGAACATTTTGGGAGGATTGCAGAAGATTCGAATCGGAAGAAAAGCAATAAGTCATGCAGAAAAAAGTAAACTAATACCAAATGATTAGAAAAATCAAAGAAAAATTTTTTAAAAATTGCAAAATATTTTAGAAATGAACAAAAAGGAGTGCTTAAGAACATTATGATTTATGTCAAAACATTCATAAGAAAAGAGAATAAGAAGTGAAGAGCAGAATTTAACCAGGCAACAGTAAATTACAAAAAAAGTATGAAACGTAAAGGCGAAATATCTGAAAAAAAAGATAGAAATATGTACAAAATAATGATGATAGATGATAGTATGTACACATATAAAACATTGCTAAAAATACAAAAAAATGGCTTAAAACTTTGCCAATACATTCGAGAAACAAATATCCAAAATACTTTTATCTTGCAAGGGCTAAATGAAGAACACCATTCAGGACAAAATATATAAAAAGTAATAATTAGAAAATGCGAAGTAAATGATGAACAGGTAAGGATGCATCTTTCAACATAATAAAATAGTTGAATCGAAAATACCACTAAAGGAGACTATAACTAATTACTTTAATTCCATTATTAAAAAATTTATAAACATGTTAATAAAAATAATGCAAATGCCAGGAAGATCAAATACTATAATAATATGATCTCTCTAGAAAAAATAAGGGTTTAAAGTGATTATTGCCTGGTAGAAATCTGCAATATAATAAAGCAAATTAAATATCAGATAGATAAAAATCAAATCAAATTTGGAAAAATGAAGATTTCAAATAAGAAAGGGCACACCATAAATCAGTTAATTAGCGATTTCGGGCAAATAAAAATTAATGTTCGATGATATATGACTCAAACATAATAAAA
This sequence comes from Ricinus marginatus, assembly GCA_028565995.1. Lineage (NCBI taxonomy): Eukaryota > Metazoa > Arthropoda > Insecta > Psocodea > Ricinidae > Ricinus > Ricinus marginatus. Next base: position 35,564 of record JAOWBB010010886.1, read on the forward strand.
GCAATTACACAAAAATATGAACGTAAAAAAAGAATTTTGCACTATTATTTAAACTGTAATAGATAAAGGAAAAAAATCAAAATAACACAGATAAAATTAAGAAATACAAAAAAATCAAAACGTCATTATCCAACCAGTAGATTGTATATTTTCAGAAATGTATTTGGGAATAAAATTAGCAATTATAATATATTTATATATATTTAGCAGATATGCAAAAGAAATACAAAAAAGACAAAAAGAGGTATTATATTAAAATTATCAATTTAAGAAACAGACAAAACTACATATGTTGGAAATGTAATTTTAAGAAATGAAGAATCCATACTTGGTTGAGCTACAGAAGCACGGGGAACGAATGAAAAATACAAAACGTCGACTGAGTAATTTATAGAACAAAGCCAATTAATATTAGATTACATTCATAAAAACAAAGTCAAATTGATAATAAATGGAAGTAAAGAGTGCAATTATTTAAATTTATTAGATTAGCATGAAATAAAATAATAGGAAAAATAAATATTTTCTATAATTATACAAAATACATTAAGAAACACAGAATATTATATATCCTCTTAATCACTGAAATAACAGAAAGACAAATCCAAAATTCACTATTTCATTCAAGAAATTAATTGGGACTAGAGGGTGAAAGATAAAAGGCAGGAGAATGTTTAGAGGGAAAATTACTGGTTCCTACTTAATTTATATATTGGAAGGAATGAATCACGTAACTTCAGTAATAATAATAAAAATAATATAATAGAAGCCGAAAACCAATATTTAATATTAATATTATTTATTTGTAATTGTAATGAATATGTATACCTCTCTCGCTGAAGAAAGGAAAGGAAAGAAAAAGCTGCATAATCATTTTATAATTATACGAAATTTGAGAAATTAAAATCTAGTTATGCGCCACAAAAAATTCTTATTTAACCAAATTTCTAAATTTTTTCTCAACATGGAAATTTTGATTTTATTAAAATAATAATTTAATTTGAAAGTCTTGCTTCTAATGAATCTATAATTCTTTGTTTAATTAAAAAAATTAATTCATTTTAAGTTAAGAAGTAAATTTTAATAATTGATTGTGAAAAACATTTATTGAAGATTGATCACAATTCTATTAAATTTTTATTGCTCTCTATGATCCTAAAATAGCAACAATATAAGGCACAGTGACCTATTACTTTAAAGCTTTCAGTTTCCATAACCAAGTTTTGCATTTTTATCGCTTTTATAAATGATCGGTGTCATAAATAATAAGTGATTTTGTGTATTATTCGTGAATTTCTACCGAATTTTTCTTTACTGCACATTTAAAAAAACAAACACATACAAAGTTTTGAAAAATCAAAATTCCTAAATTTATTAACAGATTTATACCTGTGTCAGGAAATTTATTTGTAAATCATATTTATTGAACTATTGATTAATAGCCAATTTTAACTAAAAGTTTTCAGAAAATTTTAAACATCATTAAGTTCTTAAAAACACATTTTGAAGAACTTATTAAATTTTATGGTAATTAATTAATCAAAATATTTTCATAATAAAAATTAATTAGATATTTTTTATAATTGTCAAAAAAGTGCTTTTATTCATTGTTATCAAATCAAATCATTTTAAATTGCTATTCATAGTAATTTCAAATCGACATATTTAAACAATTTATTGTTAACATTTTGAAGATAATTTATATTTAGCTTTATATTAGTAACTGCTTGATGATTGAAGTAGCAAAAGAAAACAATTTATCATTTGTTAATTAAAAAAATTTATAGAACGAATTCTTCATGTTATGATTATCTATATTAAATAATCATTGATGGTAACTTAAAACTTACAAAAAGATATAACTTGTAAACTGGAACTCAATTAACGCTAGGCTGCCAACGAGAAATTAAAAGTAAAATTTATTTTGATTTCAAAGTATAATTTGTCCGTTTTGCAATTTTTTTTTTTGTAAAATTTATTACATATTTGATTTAAAAAATCAAATTCAAAGTTTCTCCAATTTGTTTATAATTAAGGAAAACTGTGTGCAATAAAATATCACTTAAAAGATGAGATATAAAATATTTCATATAAAAAAGATTATGCCATGAAACTGTGAATTTTTGGAATAAATTAACAATAAATAAACAAAGTTTTACAGCCTAAAAAGAAGTTTAAATTAGAAGCCAAGTTTTCTAAAGAATTCATTGTTATTTTATCCAAATGCCCCCAAATAAATATTCCAATAATTCAAAAAGTGCGCTATAGATCATAATTTAAAATTACGTTTCAAAAATTAACTCAATGATTTCAGTGTTAATTGGATAACTATAAACGATATATCTTTAAATCTTTAAGCTCTAAATTATTATTACAATTTTTGGAGACAAAATTAAATAAGCTTTTATGAAAAGATTTAAAAAAACTTAATATTTATTAATAATTATTACTTTCTACAGGAAATAGATTTCGATAAAAAAACTTATTTTGTTTTTAATGTCTTCCCCTTTTAAAATAAAATAAAAATTATACAATTATGATTGTACTAATTGAAGTTCATTGTAATATATATGTTGCATGACTTAATTAGTTAATATTTAACAAATAATAAATTAGCAATGTCTTGATAAATTATATAAGTAATTAAAATAAATACAAATTAATTTATAAATAATAGTATGAACTATTAAAATATTAATAATTTCTTATACGAATTAAATTATTTAATAAAGTTCAGTTTCAAAATTTTTTTTTAAAATTAAATGTCTTTGTAAACATCATTTATTAATTGAGTATAAACAATACTAAAATTAAAAAAAATTTAATATCATATGCACCCTAAATATTTCAAAATGTTTTTAAAATTATATTATTAATTCTATTTATATGCATGGATTACATTTGTATTATAAGAGTCGACGATTATAAAAGTAGATGAAATTTCATATTTTTTATTTACAGAAATATAAATTTTTGATTTAAGTGATAATCAGAGATTCTCAGTTCTGAATAGTGTCGCAATAACACAATTTATGCTTAACACTAAAATGCTTTGCTTCTATCTTCTTTAATTTGAGATTTTACTTCAAATTTCATCTATTCATAATAAGAATAAAATGTAAATTTTTAATTTGTTATTCCGAAATCGTCGCCTCATATATTAATATTTATAAAAATGCTAGATTATGAACATGCAATGTATTTATAAGTATATATATCTATATTCAGACTAATGTACTTCATGCATGATATATATGTTTGATCCAATAAATTCTTTACCAAAATGTACACACATTCACGCCTAACATAAGCATACAAGGGGTGCTATTAAAAATAAATTCAATCTATTGTAAGAGCTAAATAATTAGTGTTGTACAATAAAAAGAAGAAAATATGCATTTTTAAAGCAGATTGTCTTTTCTGCAGAGATTTTATTTAGAAGATAAATTGAGATAAGATTATAAGATTATTTTAAAATATGGTGTTTTTCTCAGTTGGCACTTCGATTTTGCATTTTGCCCTAATTTCTGAATCTTCTAATAGTAATAAATGATTTTTGACAAAAAGTACGACGCTTAAAAAGACAACCAAGCTCTAATTTTTTCTAAGTTATTTCACATGTAAACAATTATTATATTTCAACTGAATCAGAGTTAAATAATTTTATGAAAAATCTTTTTCCTTTTGTAGTAAATAATATTTTAAACATTTAACATACCGAAAGTCACGAAAAAAAAAATCAGTCAATGAAATTTAATCGCAAGATCTGCTGATTCATCTTCTAAAGAAGTTTACAGTCTTGTAGTTCTGTTATAGCAGCTAAAAATATATATTACATTCATATTAATAGTTTAAAAGTTAATAAATTTCTTATGGCGTATTTTAAATTTAATAATAGTATCATAATTTTCAATACAAATCTAAGGCCGTAATCTGTCTAATATTGTCTATTTATGGTTAAATTTCCGTTTCTGAATAGGAATCATAGTATAGCATTTTTAATATCATGTTTAAATATTTATTAATATAAAAGCTTTCTTCTTTTTTTATTTAGAAGAAATCACATTCTGTTTTAAATGAGTATTATTTTGATTTATATAAATATATTCATCAATATTTTGCGTATCAACGCTATTAAAATATTGAGTATATTCACATTCGGGGTTTTCATTTTGACTTAAACTTTTAATTTAAGATTAGTTTTGTTCTGAAGCGTCATTATTTATTTGGTAAATATTCCATTTTATATCTTATAATTCATCTTATAAGTTAAATTTTGTTTTTTTTTATAGATTTTTATTTATTTTTTTGTTTGAACGATAAATTTCTTTTGAGTACGTTTAGTATAAAATTTATTATCTTTAACTCATAAGTTTGTGAATGTTGGTATATCTCTTGAAAATGATGTTGTATTGGCTCAAAAAAATTAATAAAAATACTTCAAAGATTAATTCGAAAAAAATTTTTATTTTATTTAAAAAAATTTATTTAATTATAGTTACCTTTCCAAAAGTCGCCTTTTTAATTCAGGGGGATAAGTGACATATATGTAATGTTCATTTTGTCCCAAATCTCCAAGCTCATTTTCTGCTGGATAGGGTTCTTCGGGATAAATTTGTTGAGTTCTAGAATTCGTATCTTGTAGCCCAGTATCGGAATTGATCTCATTTGCATCTATACCTAATCCCTCCTCGGAACTTTTGAATGGAAGTACAACAATTTTAATTTTGTGCATTAATATTAATATTAATTACTTTTATTATTATTATTATTATTATTATTATATAATTTTATTATTAATATATAATGATTTGTAATTACTTTTTATCGAGTACAATAATTTTCACTTGTCTTTGATGTATCAATCTTTGTCCAAAGCATCTAATAATGCGCTTACCTAATATATTACATGCCAATTTATGCGAAAAATTTTTATTCCATTGATAAATTAGCAGTAATCAATATTATTTTTAAATGTCTCCTAAACTTACTCGAACAGCACCCATATTGCGTAGTAAACCATACAAATTCCAAGAGAGAGTACCATGACAAATACAAAAACTAAACCCCATGGAAATGGTCTCATATCAGGATGTGAATCTTCCCAATAACGATCGCATGTTAAATACCAACATATCCCTTTATTTAATTCATCTTCCATATCTTTAAAATCTTGCTCAAATAAATTTAGTAGTAGGCCAGCTATGCAATTACGTACTAATGTCTAAAATAAAGTAATATATTTTCTTATTAACAGAAAATTATATTTTTACTAGAGATATTTACATATACTCTTTTAATTTTAAGAATTTTCATATAAATATACCGACATTTGATCGACTTATAATTATGTTATAAACTAAAAATGATAAACCAACGGCTTTGTTTAACTTTCGGCAATAATTGCTGCCTTAATTACTGTGAACAAATAAGAATTGCTGCGTTTAACTTAAAAAGTTAATTAAAGGAGATTGTTAACTTGAACAATATTCAGATTTGTAAAACAATTTTGAAATAACTAATATTAAAATTATGTATGTTCAGACCTGGCAACGGATTTTTAATTTTTGCAGTTCCTCTGGCTTACAGTCTGCTTTGAGCTTTTGTAAATCGCTAATTTTTTGTTTATTTTTGTCAGTCGGAGGTAAAACTGAATCAACCATATCACTGTTTTCGCAAGTATCTTTTGTAATATTTCCATCACCATCACTGCTGCCTTGTGAATCCTTAAGATAAAGATAAATTACATTATATTTTCTGAGATTATAATTTTTGTACTTTAATTATAGAAATATAATTTTTTGGCTCAAAAAATTTAATATCTTTTTAATAATATATAAAACGCTATATTTTAGTTTTAGATTTAAAATATCTCTAAAGAAAATGTTTAGACTGTAAATTAATAATAGTTCTTTCTAAGTTGTACCTTAACACACAAATTTTGCGGTGGTAATGCAGATGACAGCGTCTTTTTTGCATGTGTCAATTCATTAAATTTTCCATTATTTTTCGACAATATTTTGGCTATATCTCGGGGTCCCGCTAAGGTCAGAGCAGTTCTATAAGCTGTAGCTTCCCGCCAAATCTCAACATCTGTATTTATTTGATTCTTTTCATTTAAAAATTGATTATTCATTTCTTGTACTAAGAAAACTTCACAACGCATTATATCACAATAGTCAGCTAAGCAAACAGCATCTTCTGCCTGAAAGCAATTATTTTTTTAAAAAAGATTTGAATTATTGTATATACATATAAAATTTGTTTAATTATGTTGTAAAAGACAGGTTTCATCTCTAACAAACAGGAATTCTTTGGAACCATTGAAAAACAGGCTCACCATATTAATTTTATTTTTATGAACGTTATCGAAGTGAAGTTCTAAATATTTTTCTTCGTAAAACGATTTTCCGCAGAATCCGCAACTCCACTGAGAAGGGCGATGTTGCTGTTTCGCGAATTGCTGAGGCCCAAAAATATCGCGCATCGGATGAAATGGACATTCTATTGGAATTTTTACATGATATTTTTCCAGTATAGGAGTCCATTTCTGCAAGGAGCAACATCATTCCTAGTATTCATATTTAGAAATTCAGAATAGACAGATTACATGTTGTTGAATTCAACTTACTTTTTGAATTATTTTTCTTACGATGGCTGCACTGTCTCGTGAACATGATATCTTAAATACCGTTGGCCCCGGCCAAGGGATAATCGTAAGCACAACAAGCGCTAGTACCTAAGAGAAATAAAATATTAATATGAAATACTTTGTAACAATAGAATCGAATATGATAATATTTATATCATATTTTATGAATAATGATTAACAATAATCGATTTTGGGTTTAAGAGTGAGTGACATCCACATTTTCATATATATGTATGGAAAATCTGTAGAACTTTTAAAATTTAATTAATATATTATATTTATATGTAACATATTTTATACATATGATAATTTTTACTATTAGTTATTTAGCATAAGATTAATGCCTCATAATAGCAATTTATCCAAACATTCGTTTTTAAGTTTATAATTGATTATTACCTCGATAAATTTGATGGTCCCATTTCAAAGTTCAACAAATTTAAATCATTCATCTTGTAAATTAACTTTTTAAGTAAAAAATATGGTTCTCTGTCATGAAACTTTCGCGTTCTGTAATATGACTATTATAATAATATTTCTGGCTTTTTTGTTTCCAGGCAGAATTGCTATTTCAAAATATGAAAACTTCATATAAAAAAATGTTTATAATTCAGGGCTCTTTAAAAGCTTAGTTTGAATAACAAAAAATAATTCAATTAATTTTCGTTCTTCATCATATATTGAAACCGATAATATAATCTGTATCTTTCTTAAATGATAAAATGCATTGAAAGTGCGGATTTACGTAACAAATTGATATCCCTTACAGGGTAACTTAATATTGTCAATCAATTTAATTTTCCGAATATATTTCTAAAAATTGAATTTAAAATCTTAATTCTAAATTATTGTACTCTTATTTATATATTAATGTTATAAAAATATGATTACTCTCATTTAAAGCCGTAAAATTTCATTTTGTTTAGCAAGCGAAATAAGCAAACGGTAAATGTGAATAAGGGGTAAGCTTTCATTGTGTATCGATCAATGTCTTAGCCATATTATTACCAAATTTTTGTGATAATGCTAAAGACTACAATTTTTTCTTTAAGCATGATTAATCAATCTGTCCCAAGGAGTTTACTAACTAAAGTTAAAAAAATAAAGAAATTTTTTTTTTCGCTATATGTTAGCGACCGAAGAAATGTTAAAAATCAGCATCATATTTTGAGAGTAAAATTTTTTTATTTTAATTTGGACGTACCTCGCATTTAAAATATTTGGTCCACATTCACATGGTTTGAGTTTACTCTTATTGGAGCTTATTAAACAAATAAAGTTCCTTCAAATGTAGTTTTGGTAAATTTTATTCATTGAGTAAGTTGTGGATTTTTTTGCACCTTCAATCAAATTAGGATCTAAATTAAAGAATTACTAAAAAATGTTAAACCTTAAGGAAAAATTATTTTAATGGGTTATTTGACATGTAAATTATTATTTTTTATATTAGTTTAAAAATAAGTAAGATATCAATTATTTAGGTAAAAAATTTCTTCCTGAAGCTAGATTTACTCCGATTAGCGTAGTAGAACAGAGATGAAGGATAGAAAGTCTCAAATCAATTGCATCTATGATGTTTATCATTCGTAGCGGTTTAATTTATACTTTTATTTTTCATTATTCGGAAATAGTTTTTATTCACAGTAAAAATGTAATGAGTCATAAATTAAATTTAGTGAAATATATTTGAATCATTTTTATGAGAAAAAAGTCGATACCATGAATAAATAAGTGTAGAAAATATATGTCAAAATTTGTTCAATTGAATCTGATGTGATTCACTTTAGAAATGTAAGATATATTTTATTTTATTTTAAATGTTAGGAAAAAGAAAAAATTATATATAAAAAAGTATATTTTTGATTTTTAGTATATTATGCATGATTTTTTTTCCTTACATTGATAATAGATCATACAATTTAATGTAAAATGAACGGAAACATTCATTGGTTTAATAGCAACAATTCGTATGGTCATGGAATCGTTTGTCATAATTGTGTTGTAAAGAAATATTCTGAAGTAGGATCAGCTGTACGAACTGTTTACATCGGAACGTTAGTCGAGATTCATTATGTTCAAAGAGAAGATTTACTTTTTTGTATTGTAAAAGATGATATGCAAGTTGACAGTGACTTATTTATTTGCAAAGAAGGAGATGTTTTATTTGTACCTGAGAACCTTTGGGGGCCTCTTTTAACAGTTGAAGAGAAAACAAGATTGTCAATTGTTGAAGACCAAGAACTTGCTGAAGCTTTGGGAAATATTGGAGTGGGAAACACAGTTAAAGTTTTGGTACCTGATTTCAAGGATGTTTGTATTGGAGAAGTAACATTTAAAAATTCTATTGCAAAACTTGGAGTAGGAATTTATTTTGGTCTAAAAATTAGAGTATGTAAAACGTTTTAAACTTAATTTTTATTTAAATAACTATTATCAGCCTTATATTTGTATTGATCTGTTCAATATATTTTTTTAATTATATACTCTGCTCTTAAGTTTTCAAAATTTGTTGTTAATACCATTTATTTCTTTTTTTAGTATCCACAAGAAGATCTTCATTTGGTAATTAAAAAATTATCACTACTTCAACCTGCAACAAAAGGTTTTCCAAGAGGTTGTGATATAGTTGTATCTGTGGACAAAATTCGTCCAATTAGTGTTTGTAAAAACTCATATTTGCTTGGAAAAGACAATTCTATAGCTACAAATGTAGCTAATGTTGACAGCAGTTGTAGTTCAATTTTTAAATCCAAAGTTTTAAATAATAAAAATGAAATTAATATAAAATCTAGTCAACAAGAATGTGCATCATCAGATTCAAGTATTCACAATTTAGAACATGAAAAAGTAAAGCATTGTGATTTACCATTATCATTAGGAGATGAAGTAATTTATTTTAATAATGGTAAACCAGAAAAAGGAACTGTTAAATGGTTAGGATGTATTAGAAATTCATTTAAAGTTGGTATTGAATTTGAAAATCCAATAGGTTCTGGAACAGGATTGGTGGATGGTGTGGAATTATTTCATGCTAAATATTTGCATGCAGCACTTATGCCTCCTGAAGCTTTGATTAAATTAACTGATTTTGAAATGAATAATTCAAAGGATTATATTAATCAACAGAAGCCTGTCAATAATAATTATAATAATTTGAGGTCAAATATCCAATGTAATTGGAGGCAGAATCTGGAGGATAAAAGTAAATTATTAAAAATAAATTCATTTCAGAATGCTAAGTATATGAATGTAACAGGTCAGTCTGCAGATAGCTTTCAGGTGAAAAATTGCAAAGAGAATCATGCAGAAGGAGGATCAGGTTGTAGTGGTATATGTAATGCAGAATGTACTGTTTGCAACTTACACATACATTATCCTTCTAGAAGCTTTGATTCAGTAAAATCAAATGAAAAGAAAATTGGTAACAATAGACAATCCAAGTCCTTGGATATTGATCTCACACAAAACAAAGACATATTAGTTAATTTGCAAAATTCACTTTTTTCAATGCAAAAGTCTTCTTGTAAGAATTTAGATGATTTTTTTAGTCAGAATTGGACAGAAAATTGTGAACTCCATGGTAGTTCTGAAAAAAAGGATTTTTATTATGGTTTGACTGATTATAATTTATCATCACACACAGGTCATTGTGATTATCCATGCCCTCTTAATAAAAAGAATACTCAGGATAATGGTAAGCAAAATTTATTAAAAGATATTATTTTTCGTCTTTATTTTTAATAATTAAAAAATTTTTTTAGTGTACTGAAGTTATATTAAAGTTCATTATTTTGTTGAAGTTCAAATTATGATAATTTGTATAAGATGGTATACAATGTATAAATCATATTCTATCTCTAAAAATTAATCTAATTTGGAATTTTTTAAATCAATTTTTGATTTAAGCAATTAATTCTTTATTTTTAAATTAATTGTTTTGTAATGGAATTTACTAATTGTATGGCGTAGAGCTCTTTATAGTATAATTTAATAATTAACGCTCAGTTTCAATTAAGAAAAAAGTCAATAACAGTGAAATTAAATTTCTATTTCTTTTATAACAATTTTTCTATAAAGAAAGTAAATTATTTTCTTACTATTATGTTTATTTTACACTAATAAATAGGATGGAAAATTGTAAGAGATAAAGTAGAAGTTTGATGCAATATGAAACAGCAATATCCAATCAAAATTCTTTTCGAGGCTTGTCATTATTTAATGTAAAAGTATGCATACTATCAAACTCATATCAAAATATAAAGTTAGATAAGAAAATATGAGTTATTGTTACTTATGCATTGTGATAGATTCATTTGATTTTGAAAAAGTGAGAGAATCTTTAATTTTAAATATATTTCATGCTATCAACTATTTGGTATTTAAAAATTATTGAATTTGATTTGGTTGTCAAATTATTTTTAATTTTTTATTATCTATTTTTAATTAAAGTAAAGACAAAAATGTTTAAATACACGATGATACATGTGTAATTTTTAATTTAATTTTTTCTCATACATAATGAGTTCTAAAAAAATTATCATTGTTTCTTTTTGTTCTAATTGTATACAATCGTCGAAGGATTTAAAAAAGAAGAGATCAGAGTTGGAAATGAATAATCTAGAAGAAAGATTCAAGCAAAAAAATTTAGTTTGAATAATTTCCGAAAACTTATATCGAAATTTAAATCATACGTAGTTCATTTTCTAATTAGTTCTTTGAAATAATTTTACTTGATTTTTTTTTATCAAGATTCGCAATCGTTTCACATCAACTATTTGACTTGAAATAAATAAATTTTATATTTTGAAAATTAATACTGAATGAAGTTCGTTTCAGACACTACTGCACTGCTATTTTATCGCATATCCTCATTAAATACTAAATTATTTTTTATTAAACCCCATAATATACATAAAAGTTTTATTTTTTAAAAAATAAAATTGATTTAATTCTTACATTTTTGGCTCGATATCTAAATAATAGGCAGTTAGAGAAGATAAATCATTTATAAAAATCATTTTTTTCATTTTTGTAAATGTTATCTACACAAATTTAATGTATGAATAAAGATTATTCTTCATTTGAGGAATTTGGATACAAAAATGTTGCCAAGGAGTTTATAAATAGATCTCCTCAATGTACAAAGGCGATCCATGTAAAATTTTTTTCCAAGCAGTGAAATTTATCTTAGTAAAATCTCACATTATGAAGTGCGTGAATTTAAATAATTTTTGTATCATAATAAAATAATAAAGTTTTTTTTATATTATTTATGAATAATTCATAAAAATCGAGATTACCGATATCCTTTTTGTGCTGAAAATTCATAGCTATTCGTAATATAGAAAAATGAAGTTATTTTCATACCTAATTCTAGTTTAAAAATAAAATATAGAAAAATGAATAATAATATACCTGATCATTCATATATTCCTATTACAGTTTTGGAGCATAATCGTGCTTCAAAAAATTATGATGACGATTCTAATTATTCAAAACAATTTGGTGAAAATTTTTATGATGTTCCTACATCGGCATTAATTGTAGATCGTACTTTAAATAAAATCGTTAGCTATGGAAAATACGCCCGAAATGGAGCTTCATATTATGATGTGAGAAAATCTTGGAAAAAGAATTTTTACCTTGGACAAAGACCTTTAACCCAGTCCCATTATAATTATGATTTTTGCTTGACATCGAAAGGTAGTTTTAATTATTTTATTAATTTGCACTCATATTTTTAAAATTTGTAAATAAATAAATTTTTTTAATGCAATTATTTAGATATTTAATATATTAACCGTAAAATTGTAAGCCACCTGTGAATTGTAGTGCACAGCAAGTTATTCTTGCTCAATTTGAATTTTCTCTGATATTTTAGTTTTTCAAAATGTTTCACTATCAAATGAATATAAATGCAATCGATGAATTTAATATATTCTATTATGTTTCAGATTCAGATATTTGGGAGCCTCAAAATTCTGAGGCATCAAGCAGTGATGAAAGTGGAGAATATTATGATGCACCGAAACCCTTCACAGATCAATCTTTACAAAAGTTAGGGATAGGATCAGTTGTCGAACTTTTATATAAAGGGCAACCTCATTATGGTGTTATTAGATGGGTTGGTTATATTCCTGAAGATGGAGAGATAAATCCTCCGCGACTCATTGCTGGAATTGAAATGGAGGAAGAAAGAAACTGTTTTACTGATGGTACATTTCTTAATAAAAGATATTTTCATTGCAATCCAAAGAAGGCATTATTCTTACCACTGAATAAATGCCGTAAAGATTCAAGATTTACAGAGGAGAATAGTAAATACAGCAATATTGTAAAAAATAACAGTAAGTCAAATAATAATATCCTATGTTATTTTTTATTACAAACTATAATATTTAAGTATGAAATTCACTATTTGCTACAAATTTTTAAAATGATCATAAATTTTAAAAAGTAAACATAAAATAATTTTTTCATTTATTTCTCCATAATGCTAAAGTAAATTTATATACTTATATTTTGAATTTTTGGTATGAATAATTGACAGCGAAATTTTAAAGTAGAAAATAATTTTAATTTTAATTATCGAGGGAAAACAAATTAATGACAAGAAGAATTATTTAATAATAATCTCTCTAAGCGATTATGTATTTTGAAATTTAGGAGTCATTTTAATTTTAAAAAATTTGAGGGCTGATAATTTTTGGGAGTTAACTGCGGGCATGATCAGACAAAATTAAGTTAAATAAAGTAATATAAAAGATAATTTATTAAACTTGTTTTAGCTTTTGGTCAGTTGGATTGTCCAGTAATAGAAGGAACTATACCACCAATAACTCGGAAAGGTGATTTGGAAGCAATATGCGGTAAAAATCGAGGCATTCAAGGTCATCATAATTCATGCTACCTAGATGTTACATTATTTGCAATGTTTGCATTTACAAGGTACTGGCTCCTAATAATTTAACTAACTTATTTTTTCCAGTTTGAAAAATAAAATTTTTGTAGTATATTTTCTTTTTATCTAAATATTTATAAATAATTAGAAAAATTATTAATTACCAATACTTAATTGGTTATTTATACAACAATAAGATAAAGAATTTTAATATGAAAATATTATTAAGGATATTTTACTACAACATTTTAATTTAATTCTATCAAATTTGATTGTGCATTATTTGTCGTAAAAATTTAATTCAGCAGTTATATTTATGTCAATAACAAATATAAATAACTGAGAATTTGTAGATATTAATTTAAATATAATGAAAGAATTTTTATTTTAGGTTTCAGAAACTTTATGTGTAACAAATGGATCAATGTAAAAATAAAAAAATCATTATTTATTTCCTAAATTTTTGAGATAATATTTTTTTTTCATGTTATTTTTAAAACTATAAAATACATTCCTTATAAGATTTTTATCATTTATGTCCAAATATTTGTTTCATTTTAATATTTTATATATTTTAGTGTATTTGATAGCTTATTGTATAGACCTCCATCTGTCACTGATATCCCGCAATATAGTGAGGTACAAAGGGTTCTTAAAGAAGAAATTGTTAATCCACTTAGAAAGAATTTATATGTTCGAGCTGATCGTGTTATGAAACTTAGGACCTTATTGGAGAATTTAAGTTCGGTATCCGGATTGACTTGCGATGAAAAGGGTATTTATAATAAATATTATTCATTATAAGTATCTTTATGTAATTTAGATATTAGTGCTAGGCTAGACGAGTATATAAAAATTCAAGCTTTTTCATTGATGGAATTATAAGTCAAGGACCTTGATTCATATTTATATATATATATACACACAATATAAATGAATTAAAATCAAGTAACAAATAAAAAGCTTTTAGCAAATGAAAATTATTTTAATAAATTATAAAAATCTTCGATTTTCAGATCCTGAGGAATTTTTAAATTCATTATTGGCGCAGATCTTGAGGGCCGAGCCTTTTTTAAAATTAAGTTCAGGGCAAGAAACTTTCCATTATCAGTTATTTGTTGAAAAAGATGAAAGATTAACATTTCCTTCTGTACAACAGTTATTTGAACAAAGTTTTATAACTAGTGATATCAAACTGAAACAAGTTCCATCTTGTCTGATTATTCAAATGCCGAGATTTGGGAAATCATATAAAATGTATTCAAGAATATTTCCTCCACAGCTTTTAGATGTAACCGATATTATTGAAAATTGTAAGTTTTTATTTTTTTTTCAAATTTAATTTTAAAAAGAGTTTTTAACTCTAAAGAAAATAAAAATAATTTATTGGCAATTTTTAGATATTATTTTCTTACAAGTAAATTTTTTTTTTAATTCAGCTCCCAGACAATGCACTGTTTGTGGGAAATTGGCCGAATATGAATGCAAGGATTGTTTTGGTCAGAATGGCATTGGCAATGGATTGGAAAGCATATCTTTCTGTAAAACATGTTTGGATACAGCGCATAATCATCATTGCAGAAGCAGGCATAACTATAGATCAATTACGGTACCATTTGAGTTTTTCGACTTACAGGAACATTGTACCATACCGCGAATATATATGGAATTGTTTGCTGTAGTTTGCATTGAGACATCTCACTACGTAGCTTTTGTTAAATGTGGTGCTGGGTCGGATGCTCCATGGTGTTTTTTTGATTCTATGGCAGACAGGAAAGGTAATTTTAAACCAAAATTATTTTTAAAGTGCAATATAGAAAAATTCTGTTATTATTTATCGTTTAATTTAATTTTAAACAATTAAGAAAACATAAGAATATCAGAAATATATTAAGAATTAAAAATTATCTTCAAAATAATATATTGCTATTTTTATTTTCATTATCGATCAACAACTTCAGCTTTACGGATAAAATAATCTGGTTTGAATATTTCAGTTATTTCGAAAAGCGGATGATTTTTAGTTCATTTTAGTTGATAAAAATATATTTTTTGTCTAAAGAAAAAAATTAGGTATTCATTTTATTTTGTGACAACTATGTTCATAATTATAATTTTTTAATTGAGCAGATCTATTAATTTTTAATTTTATGCTTAAGAATAATTTATTAAAAGTATAATTAATATCTTTATTTTATGCAGGTGAACAAAACGGATATAACATACCTGAAATGGTGGCATGTCCTGATTTGCCGTATTGGTTATCAGAAGAAGGAGCAAAAACACTAAATGAAATGAAAGACGAAAGACAATTACCAGAATATGCTAAGAGATTGCTTTGCGATGCTTATATGTGTATGTATCAGAGTCCTGATATAATGATGTACAGATAGGTTCTTTCGCCATTTAATTTTATTGCCTTAAAAGGAACTTGATACTTACTACGTAAAACATTGAAAATTTAATCTTGCATAATGACAATAACATCATTTTAATTTAAAAATTCTGACATAAAAAAAAAATTAGGAAACCAACAAAAATATAATTCATTAAAATTTAAATACTCTTTAAAAATAAGGGAATTTTGTAGTACATGTCATTAAATTTTTAACATCTATGGATTCGAAAATAATCATTTATAATTTTCCGTTTGAAATTTATGTGTGACTACACTATTACGTATTAATTTTACAAAGACCTTATTCATAGATCATTCATTAATGTGATCATTACTGATATTATCAGATATTTCTTAGTTTGAAGTGACTTTTATCCTGATTTGATAAATATTGCTTGAAAATCCTTTTAAGATAATTGATAGTGTACGTTCTTATGTATTTATTAAACGACTGAATTTAAAATAATGCAAAGTAAAATTCTGAATCATTGTAAATATATACATAAAGAAAATAAGATTACAAATTGTTGCTATCTACGATAAACCTGGCTTTTTTGATTCTAATTGTAAACGCATATACATTGGAAGCGATTTTGCTATATACAAATTTTATAATTGCTTTTTGCTGTCACTTGAGTTTAAAAATAAATTTTTTAAATTAAGTATTGTAAATATATAAAAATAATTTCTTTAAAAAGAAATTTTAAAAAAATCGTTATTAATTTCTAAAAAGGTGTTTAAAATTGTGGTTATGAATGTTCTATTTTTATAAATGGTTGAATTAAATAAGAGAAAATTAAAATGTATCAAAAGGTTAGCTGTTTTCAATCATATCGATTAAATAGAAAAAAATTTAATTCAATTTATGCACAATATTTGATCATTTATTAGTATATTGTTAAGTATCATTAAAAAATAAATTCATTATGAAGCGCTGTGCAGAATTATATAGTGTTTCATGTATATTTACTGAGTTTAATTTTTAAATCATTGCTTGCATATATATATACAATATATATGTGTGTATTTGTAAAAATTAACATCATTGGTCGACGACATTTTAAGGTAAAATTTTCAATTTAGTAGCATTAAAAATTTTAATTTCTATTTTACTTAACACAATAATCCTCTGTTATTAACAATGTATGCATAATATAAAATGTTATTAAAAAAATTTAAAGTTGTAAAAAAGTCTTAAAAAGAAAGAAAATTACTCAACTTCACGATGACGCAAATTAAAATAGTAATACTAAATGTTTAATGGTAACACAAATTATCTGAAATAACGTTCATCAATTATTATAAATTTTAATTATTCATTCTGTTTTAAGCAATTTTATTCAAGATATTGAGGCCAAGATTTTATTTTTAATCATATAATTATGCTTTTTCAATTAATACCACGGCTCTATGTATTAAATAATAAACTGATACCTATTTAATCAGCATAATTTTCTATTTTTTTTGTTAATGGTTTTTCTTCATAATTTTCTGTTCCCTAAATTTTTTTTAAATAACGGAAATAATCAGAATCATTTAAAAAATATGTTTTTTCAAAAAATTTCCTTTTAATTGCGAAGAATACTTAAGGCACAATCAATAAAATTTTTTTATAGACCATTTAACATGTTTTCCAAGAGCATTTATGTTTTATGGTAGGTTAAGATTGAGTTTATCTCCAAAGACTAATTGCAGCACACATGAAATTTTTGAGCTGTGATCCGGAGGCTTAAAGGTCAACCTTTTCTCCTTTTACTGAGTTAATTTTCTTTCTGTTCATCACATCAACTTTTTGCTTTCGATGCTTGCTGCTTTCATATCCCATACCTGTCAAAATTTTATCAAACCCCATGCTATTTCAAGTGGAGATATAATTCTCGAAACAAATTAAAATTTAGTGGCATACCAAATTTTGATTTTGATTGTAATTTTTTTATAATTGGTTTCTGAATAGATAAAGGATAAATGTAAACACTAATTTCTGTGTAATTATAAAATTGGAATAATTGGAAGGAAATTATATCAATAAAAAATTAGATTGAAGAGAAAATTAATATAAAAAAATAGATTATTCTCAACTTCAATTATGAAAGTTAAGTTTTTATTCTTAATACTAAAAGTCATTACACTGTTAAAGTGATATTGTTTGTACAACAGACATGCGAAAGCCAAATCGTTTAAATATGTATGCAAACATACTTTTATTCGCATGTTAGAAAAGTTCTCCAATTTGAGTGAAAAAGATGAATATATGTAGTCTAAAAAAATTAAGAACTAGAGACCTATCTGAATCATGTAAATTCGGATTTCGTAAAACTGTAGAAATATTCATGTGTACATGCAATACATGTGGGAATCAATGGTAACTGAAGATTAACTCGTGAAACTTAAAACAATTAAAATAAATATGAGAAACTATATTTAGGTAATAATTTTTTCAATACATCACAATAATTAAATTCTGTGATAAATATGATTTAAAAAAGATATGAATATAAAAATTTTATTAATTCTGAGTAAATACAGTAATAATTAAACTATTTACAAATAAATTTTTTTTTAATTTAAAAGTATAACATTTTACAGTTAAAATAATTTAAAAAAATACTGACTAATAATTTGACTAAAGAAATTTTAAATAATGAATGAAAATCCAAAAATTAAAAGAATTACATAACAGCCAAGTGTATGTTGTAGTTAATTTACTGGCGTCTATCTCTTAATATACACATCTTATTTTCTAAAAAAACTAATCATTGGTAAATTAGGCAGTGTTACGGTTAATTTAATTTGCACTAAATACTTTCAATTAAAATGTAAAAATGAAGAAAATAATCTGTAAAATTTCTCTTAGTTTCCCATAGTCTTCCTGAATTAATAAGTACTTTGCTCGAAAAATAATAAATTCAAAATCCAATCACAAAAAAATAAAAGTTTATATATATATTTTTTTTATTTAATTAGATTAAATTTGTTTTAAATGTTTTAATATTTATATCTTGTCTATGAATTACAGGCAAAATTACATCTGTTTAGAACATGTTCCTTAAGTTGTTTACAAATAGATCTATGAAATCAAGAATATTAAGATAAAATTAAATAATTTTTATTTTGAAAATTGAATTTTTGAAAAAATTAGGATTACAACAGTAGTTGGAAAGTTATGATTCTGCATTACTTCCAAGACAAGTCGCCCCCAAACAATAATCGAATTTGTAATTAATATAAAATTACAAAATGCTAAGAATTACAATGTTTAAATGAATAAGTTTTATGTTGATATTTATAAATTTACTTCTGAATAAAATGTGATAAAAGCTAGGCTAGCATCGAATCATTTTATCTTTATGGGCGAAAACTTTTTATTAAAAAAAATTCTGAAAGTAAGCGTAACGAGAATGGTAATTTTTAATTAAATAACTGCAAATTTTGGATCATAGATCTCTAAACTCTAAAAGTTAATTTTAATTACAATAATTAAGATAAGCATAAGTATAAATATTTTTGCATAATTAATACTGGAAACAATTTTTGGTAAGTTTGAAAGTTTTAGAACTTAATTTAAAGACAAAAACGATACATTTCAAATTTTATTGAAAAAATTAAGAAACTGCATAAATTTCATATTTAGTGCAATATTACATTTTCTAAAATGTAAAAACAAGTATCATTTATTTTTAACAATGATAACCTTGTGTAACAGCTCTTGAATTGCATATTTAAAATGTGATTCTTTTCTAAACACTTAATATAGAAAATAATCAGATAGGCAAATTAAAAATATACAAGTTTAATAGTAAAATTAATGAAATCTAAAGACAAAAATGGGCTCTTAAAATGAGTAAAAAATTATAATTTTTGATTTTAAGATAAAAATAAAATTTATTACGAGATATCTAAAATATATAAAATTTAGCCTAAAATTAATCCTCATTTAATTTGTTTTACAATTATAGTTCCAATTTGTACTAATTTTATGTTACAAAAATTTATTTTAATTATAATTTCTATTGTCAACAGGTAAATGATAATTTTTAAAGATTGAAAGACGCCTAGTTTTGACGGAAAATACTCTTTTATAAGAATAATATCGGAAAGTTTTTTCTTACATTTGTCTTATTTATGTAATTTTATTATAATTAGAATCTGCTTATCAACATTTATAAATTTCAAATCTTTCTTCTTTTAATTTTTAAACTATTTGTAGCTAGTAAAACAGGAAGTTATTTCAGTAAAAATCATCATCCTCGTCCATTGGAAAATCGCACGATATTCCAGAATCAAGATGGTACACTGGATTAATGGCTCTACAGGTGAGAAGTACTATCCGTTTTAATTTTTTGTTGTAGAAAAAGTAGTTAAACGACCACAAACAGCCATCCTCTCCAAACGGATCTGATGAGAGATCTGGATTATAACTAATCACAAAATAAAATCAAATTAATATGTAATTTATATCATTATGTTATTTTTAATTTTAAATTTAATTTAACATATTTTTCTTGCCATTTAAATAAGTTTTTGTTCCGCATCATAATCATTTTGCAACCCATTCTACTGCTGCTGATTCATACCTGTTTGTGCCTAAAACTAAACTAGACGAAGGTAACGGAATAAATAAAAAAATTAATTATTTTCTAATGAAGAAATTTTGAATTTCGAAATTATACTTCAGGAGTGCATTGTTTTACATAACATTTCGAAAGTCTTAACGCTTTTTTTCCTCGTTATTTTTCGGGATTTGTAGTTTAAAAATACCTAACGAACAGTTTAACTAGACATAAAAATTTATTTTATGAGTTGCTCTTGGTTTCATTCCTCCTCTTCGACCTTACCGGCATGGGTGTCCCTACCGGAAGCTGAAGCTTCCGCCGGCATCGCTCTCAGAGTCATTGGCCCTACTAGGCTCTCTCACCGCGTCGAGGTGGCAACTCACGAGAGAGTTTCCAACACTAATTTAATTATCAAATTATCAAAGGAAATAAAGAACCTTATATATAACTTGAGAAACTATTATGCAAATCATGAGTTCCATTGTCACTCTCTCAGCTGAATATAAATTTTACTACCATGAGTGTACGGTTAGGGCAAAAATCAAAATTGTTATTCATTTAATGCAAATGTTTATTATAATACATCAATACAAAATAACTTTCCAATGAAAAATTATTAATGTTTAATTAAATGTTCTTAAATAAGATATACTTGCGCTTATTATTATATGGACATTTTTAGCATTTGTTATAGTTCAATTTAGACATGTTAGCCATTTACAATCAATAAAAACAAAATTTATATAAAAAGTCAAAGGTTGTTTAATATGAGAAAAAGTAAAAAATTAGTTCAACCTACTCAATGCAGAACATTTTTTACCTCAAAGTTTAAAATATTCAAAAAGTGCATTTCTTCATATAGAACCATATTCAAAGTTCAAAGCAGTTAAAAATAAAGAATTCATATATTAAAACTTAAAAAAAGCAGAATTTATGTAGAAAGAAGAAATATTAGACATGTAAATTACATATTTTTTAAAATTTAAAAAAAAGAAAATTTCAAAATTTTAAGAATGATCCTAAATATTTCAAAACTAATATGAATTTTTATCATAGTTTTCAAAAGTCACATTCTAAAGAATTTTTTATTAAAATATTTAATTATATTTGTTAAATTTAAATATAAACTAAATCTTATCTTTCTAATATCAAGTTAATTTTTAAAATTTTAATTTAAAAAAATTATATTTTTTTTTAATTTTGTTTGTTTCTCTGGGATAATTCTTATTTAGCCCCAGTAATCTTTTTTGAGAAGATAAGACAATCTTTTTCTTATTTCACTATTACTTATTTGATTGCAAAAAATGTATGATAAATGTTCAAGGAGATGCTATCAGTCTTGAAGTGCATAATTAAGAATTAGATCAAATAAAAATAAGAAAAAAATAATATTTGTTTATTTGATCAAGTAATTTGATCAAATACTTCAATTATTGCTTTATTAATTGTATTTTTAAAACTTCAATAGTCAAAACTAGATTTTCAACTTAGAATCAATATTACCTGTATATATCACACTGGGACATATGAATTTCATCATCTATTGCAGACCACATTGGTACTTTTAGACCTTTATATTGATCTCCAGCAGTTGCACTTAAGTTGCTATCAACAGCATTTATCACCCACTAAAAATATATTTGTTTAAAACATCTTTTAATCAGAAAATGCATTTTTTTAAATATTCATTTGACATGACAAACTTACTTTTATTAAAGGATTATGTGAATTATTTTACATTCTTGGTAAACTTTTTTTTTTGTTATTGAAGCTAATTCTTGTCTAAATTATATAATAAAACAAAGAAAAATGTATTTATCCCTACTTATTTATAAATATTACCTGTAAACTTGGTTCTTTGCTGAATTCATGACTTTTTGCATTTAAAAAGTCATAGTCTGGATAAAATGTAGCATTCAAAGTAGCTATAAGGTAGAATAAGGTTTTCTGGTTAATTGTGTCGCACAAGGGTCCATCTTCATCACCAGAAATACTTCGACTACAGCCAGGTGAGACACCCATTGCTGTTTGGGGTGGTGAAAGTGCTTGAAGGTCGCTAGGATTTCCGCCTTGTTGCTCTTTAAATCTTTTATACATCTGCTTATCATTTCTTGCCATTTTGCAAGAGTAACTCTCAATTCTGCCAATAATTTTGCTATCACCTGTTTTAATACATAAAGCACTATTCAGAGCTTCAAAACGAGTACTTTCCAAAAGCTTCATTATTAAATGCTGCAAATTGGTTAGTCCAAGATCTTTAAATAACACTGATAATTTTGTAAGACTAGGAAGGAAATTTAAAATATTAAAGGTCTTCTATATATAGTATAACTGATAAAATTGTTCCATAACATATTTTTTGGATGAACAAATATTCCTTTCTTTTTCGAATGACCAAAATTTAGACTAGGTGTTTTGCCTTCCCAGTTCCAGCAGAATCTCCCGTTGTATTCTGCGGTCTTATACATTACAAAATAAAAAGATTTGTGATTACTGAAAGAAAGAGTAAGTTGACCTTACAGAGAACAAAGGTTGTTTACAAACACAAACAAAGAGCTAGGAAACAGAACACTTTAGAAAGATATATGACAAATTATCTTTCAAAATTAACTTCCGAAAAATTGCGGCTCTGCACTTGAAAAAAAGAAGCGGTTTCAACTACTGCTTATATTGTAAGAAAAAAAATCACTTGACTTTGATAGACAAAACTATTTCAATAATAACAGTCATCAAGATAAAAATAAAAATCTGGGTTATTTGCCGCCTTTTGCTCTCGTTCATGAATTATTTGCTAAAGCGTATTTATTCTCATGAATTAGTAAAATACTTCTCAATATACATTTTGATGTCTAGAAATTGATTTTCAATTCCTGTTTATAAAAATTAATTAATAAATAAGATTATTACCTTATATTGATAAAGCAAACTGACACGCTCCGAAATCTCCTGTCTCCAAAACAGTAACTGATATTAAGATTCATATTCGGAATATATATTTAAAAAATGACTAAATTAAATGGTCAAATTTCAGATTTCTTTCATTCACCTGCAACTTAATCAGGCATTTTTTAATAATAAAATTGCTTATAGAACTCACAAATCACTTATTATATTTGCTTCCTAAAAACCTTTCCCTTTATTCCAGAACTTCGAAATTTGTTTTTGTTTAGTCTTTATATCAATTTATTTGTATAATCTTAGTTATGGAAGTTTTGAGTCAATCATCAGAAATGATAAAATATACAAAGATATAAATTACATGTTATATTTCAACTTACATATTTGCATATTTAGATGAAGACGATAGATGAAAAGTGGAATAACTGGAATACAGCAATTTTTTTTAATAAGTATTATCAAATGTGGGTATATACTCTAAAACTAAACGCTATATTCTTAGATCCTTAATAAAATTAATACTTTTAGACATATTCACAAATATTTATAAGAATTTAAACGATTTTGTGAAATTTATTTGTCGATTACGATGAAAAGCAAAAAGTTTTAAACAATTTTAAGCAGCGAACGTTAAAGTAGATAGGACGACATAAAATTATCCATTTTTATGGACACAAAAATTAAGAATCATATTTTCCAGATTACTTAATTTCAATATTGTAAAATATGTAACACAAATAATAATAAAATTTATGAAATTTCTTTTTGAGAAATTAATATTTCAAAAAGGTATACATTCCATCTTACATTACATTTATAAATTTCATATTACACGCAATTATTCTTGACAAGGAACAAAATTTCATACATGCAGTCAAAACTTTTGCAGTATTTTTTTAAATTCACAATTTCTAATTAATTTACTCTTACAATAATAATAATAATAATAATAATAATAATAATAATAATAATAATAATTTACATATCGAAGAGTACAATGAAGTTAAAAAGTTTAAATAAATAGGAAATATAAGAATGGAAAATTAGTCTTCAAATATATTACTAACAGTTTATTTAAAACAACTATGCAATTAATGAAGATTTAAATGAATATGTTTTTACTTAAATTACATCCATATAATGTATATATTAATGTATTTCACGAGATTTATGTATATTTTGCTTCACAAAAATATAAAGCGAACGGCATTACGAAACTACTAACTGTTTGATTCCTAATTGGGAAGGGAAACAATACAAGATAAGTCAGTTTCTAGCAACCCGCGGTTTAATCTATTTCCACGAGACACTTTCGTCTTTCTGTGCTTTTTACTCCTGTGCACCCACATGGTGAATTTATTTTTACAAATTTTACCGCATACGGGGCAAGCGGTAACGGAATTTTTTATGTGGGTGATCTGAATATGTCTTTTCATTGAAGTGGACTGAGCCAAGGGTCTTCGGCATATGGGGCACTTCCTCAGCAACCCCTTTCCAGGAATCATAACCCATTCTGAAAAATAATCATTCCGATCACGAAATTTTATCAGCTAAAAATATTCAAATATAATTTGTCTTTTAACTTATAATTAATATAAAAAATTTTATAGTCCATACAATCCAAATAATTGAATTTAGATTTAATAATTCTGGATGTTTTATATACAAAAATATTAAGATGCAAAAATTAAGAAAAATTTAGTATAAAATTGAGACTACTAACACTAAAACTACTTTAAGTTATATTAGCAATTTCTTAAATTTGTTTAATTTTATCGATTATTTTAACGATTTAAGAAAAACATTCAATGCAAATAAAATTTATGGCTCAGAATTACTTACAAAAATATTTTATCATCCCAATCATTGATTTTTTTAAAGAGTACCAAGTAATTGATACAGAATGATTGGTATAAACGTAAAAATGACATTCAATGCGATATTACATTAAGTTTTCAATAACAACTATTTATAATTCCGGTATTAACACAATCATCCATAAATTGCACCTCTTTTAATGAAAATTTCAGAATGGAACTTTAACAAATTTAAAGATGCCCACTGCGTTAAGAATTAAAAAGACATATTTGTTTATAGTCTAAATACTATTATAAAAAATATTAAATGCAAGTAATCAAACATGCTGGAAATATTACCCCGCAGTCCCGATCCTTCTAATCCTAGAAATGGAAGCGATGAAATTAAAGACATCACCGAAAGCAAAATGCGATTGGACAGTAAATAAAAGCAACAACTAACCTTTAAACTATCCTTAATATTGACGCCTTAAAAAAGCTTAATAAAAAAATTTATTACAAAAGGCAGCGGCGGGAAATTTGTGTTTGTGATTGTTAAAGCTCAAAGCAAATGAAAGAAATCCAAGAACATCGTATCAACTCATTCTTTGTCCTTATGTGCAAACTGAAGATGGCATATGACGGCATAATCTGAGCTGAAGACTCCACCGCAGATGTGACATTCTATTTCGTTTTCATGAACGCGACTATGAGCTTCTAAGGATGCGCGATGGTTAAATTCTCGGGAACACTTGATACATTTTAGTAATTTCTTCTTTGATTTAGGGATGGTTAGAGTTACTTTTGGTTCAATAAACAGCGGTAAAACTCGGAGGCGATCTGCAATGAAAACATGACAAGTAAAATTAATATAATTTTCACTAAGGTTTTCCGCAATACATAATATTGTCTTTCGAAATCATCATTGTTTATATGGCAATTTGATGAGATGTATTTAAATGTTTATATTTGTAAATATGATATTGACAGTTTGAATACAAAATTTACAAATTTATTGAAAAGTTATACTGAAATTACATGTTTTCTTGATTTAAGTGATTTTTAAATATTTATAAAATAAAAATGATGCTTTTACAAATAAAATTCAAATATTTCAATAACCATTCATTTGCCTAACATT
This sequence comes from Ricinus marginatus, assembly GCA_028565995.1. NCBI lineage: Eukaryota > Metazoa > Arthropoda > Insecta > Psocodea > Ricinidae > Ricinus > Ricinus marginatus. The sequence continues at coordinate 61,903 of JAOWBB010010886.1, forward strand.
AAAATTAATAAAAATTTTTTAAATCTATAAATAATTACATTTCACTTCCAAAATGTAGAAAACAAATTATGAAAATGTTAAAAAAACTGAGGAAAGACTTTTGTTAGTTAAATGAGGGTTGTTTAAGATTAACTTACACCAGGTTCAGAAGTCACAGAACTTTTACAGTTGTATCTTGTTTTAAAAAGAAACACTATCGAATTATTTTAAACTTTTTATAACACAACACATACACCAACTAAAAATTAATAATTAAATAAAAATTAGGCGGCAAAAATGGCGAATTCCTCTAATTTTGGTGCTTTCATAAAAAGGCCTTTTAAACACTTAATCCAGATTCAAATATATATATATATATATATTCATTTTCACAAATTATTTTCGTATACTTCTTCAGGTCATACGTGAAAAGATGACATCGTACTTGGCGGCGATGAAACTGCATGTAATGATATGAAGATGATTAGGATTTATAGGATAGTAATTCATTCTTGAATTAATTGCGCTAATGTACCGGAACTTTTTCTTAAAACCTAAATAAGATAAATTATGTTGATTATTTAACTCTCATGCACAATCGAAAAAGCGAATTCCTTAAGTTTTAAAATTTATAAAAAGGAAACATCACTATTTTTTCCACAATTATTTAAATAACAAAGAAAATTCGAGCAGGACACATTTAGATTTGAATTGAAAATGCGTTAAAATCATTAAAAAATGTAGTGAAACAATTTGATAAATAATGTGATATGACTAATCCAAATATAATTTTATCCTATAAAATTATATGAAAAATAATATGGAAATGAATACCATTTAAATTAAATCGTGCCCAGGATACTAAATGTATCGGTCTGAACATCATCTAATTTAATTTCTTTATCCTTTTTCCTTCTTGGGCCTCGTTTCCCAGTTCGGACAACTTCAACATCAGGATGTTTTATTCGCATATGACGAGTTCTATGAGCAACGCGACTAAATACAGCTCTGCAAACGGGACATATAGTTTTTCCCTTATGAACGCTATTATGTTTATACAGAGAATCCAATCGTTTGAAGGAAGCATCACAGAATTTACACGTAAACCTTGGAACTTGACCGATAATTATTTCATTATTTTCACTAACACCTTCAGCATAAATGTATTCTACATCTGGAGTATAACTGAAAGCTTCAGTTTCGCTTTTAAATATTTCTTTCAGTTCATCACGTTCGTCGTCCTCGAATTCTCCTTCTTCAAGATATTCTGGTTCTCCCATTCCTTCTTCAATTACAATATATTTCGAATGAGTTTCCAATTCAGTTTCGGTATCACTTTTAACATCTTCTTCTAAATATTCCTCTTCCATATCCACAAAGATTGACTCTGTAATAAAAAACTGAATTAGTACTTGAAATGCATCTTACAAAATCAATGACTTATGTCATGGGAAAGAGGGGCGAAAATGTTTTGCACAAATACATCTTGAATAAATAAAATAATAAAACAAAATAAATATAAAGCTTAAAACGGAAAACACAGAGGAAATATGCTGAAATTCGTTCCCTTTTTTCTTACCATAAAATAAATAATACATATTTTTTAATAGTTTACATCAACATTCAAGACCATATTGATTTTTACGGATAAAGATTTTACAGTGACTAATGAATATAAATAATAATAAAATATATTTGGTCATATTTATTAGGTTTTTTGGTAGTAAATTTCTAAAAAAATTAATTTTATTTTTGTTTTGAGAAATCAATTTCATCTGAATATTCAATGAGATACTGAAATGTGAAAAAATTATATACAATTATATTCATCAATAAACTTCTGCTGACTTCTCTCACTCAAGGTAGAAGTTTAAAATTATATTTGAACAGATAGAAGAGATAGAAAAGCCGATTTATTCATATTTTTTTTATATAATTTACAGCCACGAAAGAAAATAATAGAAATTAAACATGCAAAAAAATAAATATAAACAATCAAATTACATTACCTGAGTAAAATGAAATAAAAAATTGGCACAAGACAAAATTCATGGAAAAGGCATCACAAATGAACAGAGACTTCGTTAAGTCAAATGTTCAAATGTCTCTTCTACTTATCGTAATATAAGGTAATCAAAAAAATTATAAAAATATATAATAGTTGTAAAAAATAAATAAATAAAAACACAAGTATAAAATTTTAAGAATCAAAAGATAGAAAACAAAATCATAAAACAATTTAAAAAAATACAAATTTTTTATTTCAATTTTTTTAAATATGAAAACATTCACAATTTTTTCTGTACAGTGAAATTTTTTAAATTTTTAAAACAATAAAAAAATCATATATACAGATTGGATTAGACTGTTTTATTTTGAACATTCATGGGACACAGGAATGTTTAGGGTAAAATTGAATAAAAATATCGATACTAAGAAGGCAAAAGAAAAAGAATTAAGGCAAAAGGCTTAATCAATTCTTAATTATATACATAGAAAAATTTAATTTTGAAAAGAATAACTCTGAATAGATTAATTTAATATAATGTACATAAATAAATAAATATCACGAAATATTATGGAAGTTTTTAAACTAATGCTTAATACTTTTGAGGCGTTTTATGTTAGGTAAATAATGATTTTGGACTGGAAAATGATTTGAAACGATTTGCCTCCAATATTTTAAATGAAGAATTACGTGGCTTTTTCTATCATTCTCCAAAAGGGATTTAAAAAACGGTTCTAATAATCTTAAATGGAAAATTTTGAATTCGTTATTTGCAATTAATCTAGCGTTAAAATCGTTTTATACAAGCAAAATCACACATTTACAGTGACAGAAAGTGTTGATTTGGAAATTTCATCTAGTCCATTCTAAGTTGTTGATAGTATTACTGAACTTGCGATAGAAAAAAAATAGTAAAAGCATGATTTTGGTAGATATGAATTGAAAGCGAGTAACAAATAAATAAGAGACAATAATTATTTCCTGCATAATTCATGACAATTTTAATTTCAATGTATAAAATTATCTAGGTTACTGTAGAAATTTTAAAGTAAATTTTTTAAAAAGACATTAAAAAATCAATTCTAAGTGTCTTGAGAAATTCTGAAACCTTTGGGATATATGCTTTTTGATAAAAGAAAATTTTCTTCCTTTGTTTTTTCATTGGCTATTCGTTAAAAGCCAAAGTTAGCTATAACCATTTTTCCACAGTTTTACTGCTAAATCCGTAATTTAGAAATATGCAGGAAGCACACAATTTTCTCATATTCTCATAAAAGTTATGAATGTTGGGAAAATTATATTTCGATGTTCTACACTGAATGAACACAGATTTGTATTTGTTTTTCGCAATACTTTAGTACTTATTATTATGATACCATTACGTTTGTTTTTCAACAGTTATAACAGAAAAATTATCACACTAAGAACTATGTGAAAAGCGAATTTTTTGTAATCATCTAATTCAACTGAAAGTCGAGGAATATTGAAAAATTTCGCATAAGATCTTTAAATGGAGTTTTCTATTTATATTTTTATATATAAATCAAACAATTTATGTCACTTTATAATGTATTTGTGAAAATTTACGGAGAGATTTAATGTGGATTTCAAACATAAGTAAAAAAATGTAATTAACTAGATAGATTTAAATATAAAAATATGATTTTTTAATTAAAACAAGAAGAAAACTAGCCTAAAATTTAAAACATAAACTGAATAGAATGTAAAAAAATACAGAATTTCACTGAGAAAAAATTGTTTAAATCTACTTTAAGAGAAATTCGAACTATTCTTAAATAAAAAGGCAGAATCAAAGTATCGAAGACAAGTTAAAAATCTAAGTGATGTGATTTTGTCAGATATAATTTGGGCAGAAATGGCATAAGTTATAAGCTTTTCCTCTCATGACAAATTTAAAAATTAGAGATCTAATACTGAAATAATAACTATTAAATAGGGATAAAAATATCATATTCTAATTTAAAATTGCACTTTTAATAATTCAAACAAGGATAAAATGCATGAACAGTTCAAAGAGAACATTAGTTAAGTCTTAGTATCCTAAATATTGCTTTTCAATTTTTTTGCAAAAAGATTCAACAAGAATTATATCAAACAGGATCTGATTCTACTTCCAGTTTCAAACGTTTTGGTATTTGAGAATTAAATAAATTAATATTATGCCTCTTCCTCATGTGAACTTTCAGCTCATATTTTCTGCTGAGAACATTGTGGCAAATCGGACATTCGGTACTTCCTTCGTGCGATTTGTAATGTTGTCTTCGTGAATCCTTATGTTTGAAAGATTTTCCACAAATTTCACAAACCCACATGAGGGGAACCTGCGACGTTGTCTTGAATTTGTCTTCCGTTTGACCCGAAAACATCCAACCTGGAAATTCGAGTCATTTTCATTTTCTTTTTTCTCCATCCAATGTCTCTTTTTCCAGGTGTTTCTTGCAAATATTATAAAATTTTAATCGATAAGGGGGAGATACCACTTTTTGCATAAATACATAAAAAAGAAAAAAAAGAGGGGTTTTCTAAGTTTTTATTAGTAACTGAACTTCTAAAACTATTCTAGAAGACTGAAGTTAACTGTCTGTTAAGCCAAGCGTATGAAAAAAAAATGCGTATTGTTAACTTAAGATGCCAAACCATGCATGCTCCTATAAATCATTTTAAAAAATTGATATCTACCCCCTACATATTCACTTTAAAAATATTTAAATTTTTATATATTATTTACTTACCAAGTACCTTAAGAACGATACTTTTACCTTACCTCGAATATAAAAATATTCTTTCATCACTTATTAATTTCATACCACTTTTCACCGATTTTTAAAATTTTTGATATATACAATGAAACCAGATTTCCCATCGTTATGCTCTTTAAATGTGAGGTCATTCAAACTACAAAGGTTTGTACCGAAGAATGAGGAACCGATATTTGTAAGCTACAATACTTCAAGCATCCATCACCATCGATAGAAATCTCAAGAGAATTTCGTCTTTCAATTTCAGCAAAAGAAACTTTTAGATAGTATCGCTTAATGCTTATCGTAAAAAGAATTCCCCAATTACTGAAACTTCAAAAAAGTTTGCGGAAAAAGCAAAATAATTTTATTAAATAATAAAATAATTTTGTATTCACAAAAATATTCTAATATAGTTAATCTCGAATTTTTAAATAAAACGTATGAAGTAATTAGGGAAATTATTTAAATTAAACATAAAATTTTTTAAATTAGTAAATCTATTATATTTAATAAGATCATAAAATTATTTTTCTTTTTCGGTGGAAATCAGATACAAAAAATACCATTGTCAAAACCATAATTATAGAATTAAATATTCGAAAGAAACATTTTCTGATAACCATCCAAAAGTTTAGAGTTAATAGAAAACAGATTATGCACTTTAAGTTTAAAAGCAAAAAGCCTGCACTATATAAAATTAAAGTTTTATTGAACGGTGCCAATTAATTTTCACTGGGATTAAGATACTACTTGTAAGACGTAAAACTCCTGGAAAATTTTATACGTAGAATTTAAGTATTCCTGATTTTTATCTAAAGTTTCTCTATTATTATTTTATATTAATATTTTTTGCTATTATATTTCCTTAGATATGATATATTTTAAAATATAAAAAAAAGGTGAGTGAGGTGAAAAATTAAATTAATTTTGGACCGAAAAAGCAAAAAGCACAGATCGATATGTTACCAATAAAGAAAATTTTTATCAAAAGATACAGTTCACATTTATAATAAAGTTTCCAGCACTATATTAATTGATATTGTTTCTAAACGAAGAATTAGAATGTAGGAAAAGATTAAATAATTTTCTTAATTATATGAATAATTCTTTATGGGATATAAATAAGAGAAAAATAACTTTAGGGAAATAAGGAAGTAAAATATAATTATGATATACTTACTAAAAATATAAATATAAATTGTGCTAATTATAGTTATAATTAGAAAAAATTATAAATCGAATTATTATATTCATAATATTTGGGATTAATTGTTTTTACAGCTATTACTTGTAATAATAATCGTCAGAAATAGAAACGAAAAATAATGAATAACATTATTGAACATTACAAGATATATTAAACAAAAAAATGAGTAATATAAATCTGCAAAAAAAATTGTTTTACGATGGCACACTTTCATATTCTTACTTTAATTTGTGCACCTTTTGATTTCTTATGTTTCTCCAATATATTATATTGGCAAATTCACTCACCAGAAAAATGGCAAACTTATTTTATATGGCAAATTCATACAACAAAATTTAAAATTAAATGACAAAATAAATTATTTCATTATTATTTAGTTAAATTTAGCATTTGTTTGTTTTTATTTATTCAAGATTTGTTTTCTAGAAAATTTATTTATATAAAAGTCAAGAGAATAATAGTGAGCATGGAGAAGAATTTTTCGAGAATTTAACTTTGAAAGTCTGAATAGATTCATCAAGTGAGATTAAGTAGTAAAAAAATGAAATTATTAAGTAATTTTCTGGCAATCGAAATTCATTCTTGAAAAGGTAAATATTAAAAATATATCAAAATTTTACTTCTGTTAAATTTCTAACATAAGATCAGGAAAAAAAAATTTAATTTTACAATAATATGGCAACATATCGATTCCGGCCAATTCTTTGGGAGAATAAAATAATTATTTAAAACTTGGAGGCCAAAAAAATAAAGAAAAATATTTTTAAAATGTACTGAATAAGATTCTCTGGAGAATTATCCAGGCCGCATTATTTCAAGCGGGTTACTACAATTAGAAAAGCTAAAACTCTAAAAGTAATTTTCAGAACTCGGATTCGAACTCAAGAGACAAGTAAACAGACAATACCATCAAGGGTAAATTACTCCCCTGAGACGAATAAAGGCTCAAAATTTCTGATGAAATTCCTATTGCGCCATAATGAAATTCAGATGGGATATTGCAAGCATTTTTATCCTACTGGGAATAATAACTTTTTAAATATTAAAGTCTGAATTTTCAAATAAAAGATTTTCACTTTCATATTTAATCAGGGCACTGGTTTCGTTTTTGAAGTTTAAACATTAGATTATAAAGATTCATTAAAAATTGTTTTACTCACCCTGCAAAGAATCTACATTTCCTGAAGTACCAGGTTTCAATAATGTATGATCAGCAATAGATGCCAAACCTTTATCTGAAAATATCATTAATATATGAATTTAAAAAGAATATTATGAATTCAGAAATTGAGTTTTTTATGAAACATGGTAATATGAATTATGAGTGAAATTTTTCATCTTTCTTTTTTAAGACAGGCTTTATATATGAAAGTCAAGACAATTTAAGTATTATCAATATCTATTTTGTGTATTTTACTTTAAGGTTAACTATTTTCTGCCAAATTTAAATTAAAATACTTTTTATAAATTCCATACTCAAATTATTAAAATTCCAAATTTAAGAATATTTCAATTCTAATATACTTTAAGATTAGTTTTTGCTAAAATAGTGATACCTCTTAATAAAGATTTTTTATAATTATCTGAAAAAGGAATTAATTGAATCACTATACTATGTTTCATGTTAGCTAATTTTCAAACATTCTATTAAAATAAGAAGGAGTTTTATAATACATTATAATTAATATTTTATTATTAGAAAAATTATACATACTACAAAATTTTTAACACTGCAAAATTAAACTGCACAAAAATAATAAAGGATTTGTAATGAAACCTGACCTTTTCCTTTTAATCCCTGTATCAAAATTTTAAATCTGTATTGCAATACAATGTCTTGTACATTAAATTTTTAAAATATTATGTATAATAAATTAGGATTTCCTTTTTTGAAATATTAGATTAAATAGCAGTTTTAGTTTTAATAAAGATTTTAAGTAAAATCTAAATTCAATGTGAATTATTAAAACTGAATTAGATCCTGGTAAAGATCACTATACCAAATATATAAATATATTAAAGAACACTATTAGTAAAAGTTTTCGAAAAATTTTATTTATTTATAATTTGTCTTACTGTTCATATGCTGCTGTTGAATATTTTATAAGTTCAACTTTCAAATATTCAAAATATTTTACAACTTGTAAAATATGAAACTATAGATTCATTAAATAAAAATACTTACCAATTTCAGATGCTGGAACTCCTTCTGCTTTAATTACTGGATGTGGAGAGTCTCTAGAATTAGTATTAAATAATTCTACACTATCTTTATCAACACTTTTTTCTATAAGCTGACTAACATCCATTATACCACTTTCTTGTTCACTGTAACTACTGTCATTATCATCAAAATCATTCACTTCAACTTTTGGTATTAAAGGTATTTCCACAGAATCAAGTTCTTTTACTGCAGAAAGTACCAATTTCTTTTTATTTTGCTTTGTATCACTGTCCACAGTTTCTTTGTTGCTAATGTTATTCACTACTTTCACAGGGCTGCATTTTCTTTTCCTATTTCCAGTGGGAGTAGTAGGTCCATTATTAGATTGTGAAGAAGGATAAAAAGGTGTAGGATTTGAATGTGGAATGTTTAATTTTGGAGTAGACTTTTGTTGATTGTTTGACCTGTTATTTGACAAGTCTTGCACTGCACCCAAAAGTGAAGATTCAAGCAAAGACTGATGCTTTTTACGATTCTGAAAAAAGAAAGTCCAAATTTGAAATGATTAACATTTTATTCATTAATAACTTATTATATATATAAAATTATCATATATAATATATATGTATAATTATATATAATATAATATACATTATATATAATATATCTATTTAATATTATAAGAATATATGTGAAAATTTTAAAATGTTACATGAATTATAAGAACTTTAAAATCCCTTAATAATATTGAAATGTAAAAAATCCTAATCCTTACATTATCATTAAATAATAATATTTATTATACTAATCTTTATTCAAAACATCTTAAAACCTATTTCTGTTAAAATATTTTTCAGAAAATTAAGTTTAGTTTCTAAGTAAAAAAAGGATTATGTCACTCATTAAAAATACAAAAAAAACAGTAGTATTCCCTATTTTCAAAATTAAAGTTGCATATGGAAAAATAAAATTATATATAAAATTCATCTTATAAATATTTTCAGCTAGAGAAAAAATACGCAAGCATACAATTTATAAATATTTTATTTTTTAAAAAGAAAAATATATTAAGAGATTAATATTTGAAAAATATATTAAGAGATCTTGGTAAAAAGTGAAGGTTGCTTGTGAAGCAATAAATGAAAAATTTATTTCTGATAATACTTGGAATAATATTATTCAAATCAAATTAAAAGTAAATTAAATATTGATTTAGAATTATATAACAAAAAAGAAAAGATTTAATTCTAACTGTTTATCAGAAAAAATTTTAAACCAATTAGAATGTAATTTGTTCCATCTAATTCTTCTTGATTTTGAAATAAAAACAAACTAAAAGTAACAAACAGTAAAGAAAGGTTAAAAAGATAAACAAAATAAAACTACTTACATCATCTTTGTAACTGTCTTTAGTTGTTCCTGTACCATCAGTTAAACCTTGAACAGCAAGCATTTCAGCTGTGGTAAGAAAAGATGATAATTGCTCTTGTTCCACATTTACTTCTCCATGATACATAAAATCTACTATTGCAACCAAATCTTCAAACTTGACATTTCTAAATATTATTACTGGATGCTTGCATGGATTTTCCTATAGAACAATGAGAAAACTCAATATTAAATTCCATCAGTGTTTTAGTCTGAATTTCAACATTTGAAATTCAATATTTTATTAAACTTTTTCTAAAGTTATAAAGTTCATTATAAAAAATAATGTAAGTTATTTCATTGCAATATCAAATATTAATTTTTATAAATTTCAGATATTATTGATAAGAAACGTACTTTAAAAACATTTTTAAAATAACTGCTACAAGCCGAAAGTAACATTTTGTGAGCCAAAATTTTCCTTCCTTCACAGCTTAGCGTCACGTCAACCAAGTCCTCGTCACTTCTTAAATTATCGAATGCACATGTTATGTGCTGGACATAATTGTTCCACCGCAGTGAAAACTGCTGATTAGCTCCCATTTTCATACAGAATGAAAACACCTGAAAAAAAGTTAGGAGTTCCAAAAAATTTTAATCTCAGTTCTTAAAATGCATTTGATCTGCAAAAATAAAGCATTCCAAAATTCTAATAATCCCTCAGGGCGTACAATCATTCATGAAACAAGCGCAGCCAAGCCTAAACGAGATTCTTTAACTGTTGAGTATGAAAGAGGACCAACTGTTAATGTTGAAATATTGATTTCTTTTCTTGATTTAAAATAAACAACAAAAAAAGCGAAAAATGATATTGAACATACCTAAATTAATAATTCTTGTTTATTCCCATTACTGCTACAGAAAACGATAATTATTATGCAACTTTTTTCAAAACAATTACGATAATGACAAAGAACGCACAACGACGCGTCTCCTTCGGAATGAATTTGGAGAACGTTTTCTTGACCAAAGAAGGCGCTTCTGAATTGCAAACAGCAAAATCACTAAGATGAGCAAATTATAATATGGAAGCTTTTTTCGTTTACTTTTGAAAGCGAAATGTTGTATTAGGTGCGAAAATTTGAACGATCTTGGAATTAATTTCATATTTATTTTAGTTATGGCATAGGATAAACGTAAAAATCAATACAGTGTAATTGTTTAATATTACTTTTGGCAATAACATCGACATAAACAAAGTGAACTCTCAATTTTCTTATAAAACGAATTTATTAATTAGAAATCTTCTGCGGCAACTCCAATAATTTGCCATGATCATGTATGTATATTAGTGTTATTGGCGCAATCAAATATATTGACCTATTTTTTAGCTTATAATAATTTTTTTTAAAATTACAAATTTGTCACTGACCAACAGCGTGATAAATTTTAGTCTCATGTTTTATCGTAATTTACAGAGATTATCCAATTCGCGAACAACCAAATATTGTACAGCGGCAAATGATGGCTAGTGGTGAATTGGATAGGTAAAGATAATTAAAATTATTTTTTTTTTATACTTAATAACTTATAGTTTTCGTAATTTTTTGAAATCGCTCCTTCATTAAACACATTAAAACTCAAATATTGGTCTATAAAAAACATTTTAGAATGAAAGAATTGCTTCGATCAAGGCTTTCTGAATGTGGCTGGAGAGATCAAATGATTCTCTTGTGCAGGAAAGTAGTAGCTGAAAGTGATATTGATACTTTGACAGTTGATGACATTTTAGATAAAATTACTCCTCAAGGTAGAGGTGAGTTTAATTTTAAAATTTTGAAATTCTTTTTTCCTTATATTCCTCATACTTTTTTTTAATATCTTGTTGAGAGTTATAAAAACTTCTTGTGTTCTATAAGTAGCAATTATTGTAAATATTAAAAATTATAATTTTTAAATGAAAATTTTTTTTAACTCTTCAAACTAAGTTGTTACTAAATAAATGAAAAGATGGATAAATAATTAAAATATAAGTTTTTCTTTTTAATTTTCAGCACTTGTTCCTGATACAGTTAAAAAAGAATTACTTCAAAAAATTAAAACTTATCTGATGGAAGAAGCAGATTTACCAGCTCCAACTCCTCGATCTTTCAGACATCGTTAATAAGTTAGCACATTTTTAATTAATTCTGACTGTGTTCATATTGTTTCTATGTCAATTGATTCATTAATTTTATAATTATAATACTCAGACCGAAACTGATTTACAAATAAAAAATAAAAAATGTTGTTTAAAAATTAGTTCGTGTGAATTTTAAAATAATTT